>OX940809.1:17805750-17950633 GCA_954870605.1 Acer campestre
TCAAAAATACAATTTTAACGTCCATTTGGTGAATAACTAAATTATGAATTGATGCAAGAGAAAATAAAACTCTAATAGATGCAATACGAGTAACATGAGCATATGTATCAAAATAATCAATGCCATGTCTTTGTTTAAAACCTTTTGCTACCAATCTAGCCTTAAACTTATTAATGGAGCCATCAACATTCAATTTCTTCTTAAAAATCTATTTAGAACCTATGGGTTTAACACCTGGTGGTAGATCAGCTAAAACCCATGTTTGGTTCGTAAGAATTGAGTCCATTTCAACTTTGATAGCTTCTTTCCAAAAACAAGCATCATGTGATTGCATAGCATTTGTATATATGACAGGATCATCTTCTACATGCATAATGTGTTTTATTGTATCCAAGACATCATTTCTATTTCCTTCTACAAGATAGATAAGGAAATCATGACCAAATGTGCGTTATGTTCTAGCCCTTTTACTTCTCCTGTATTCAATTTCTTCATGTGAATTTGGACTAGAATTTTCAAATGTGTCATTCATATCACTATCAACAGGTAATGAATTTGATGGAATATTATAATCTCCTAGCAATTTATTATGAGTGCTAGATTTATACATGTTCTCGAAAAATTCAACATCAATCGATTCAATGATATTAAAAGTATCTAGATTAAGAAATCTATATGTGATACTATTTTTAAAATAACCAATAAATGCACATCTATAAATTTTACAACCCAATTTTGGTCTTTTCGGGTCAAGTATTCTCACATAAGCAAGACACCTCCAAACTTTTAAATGTTTAAGATTCGGTTTTCGATTGAACCAGAATTCATAAGGCGATATGGCAATCTTTTTCAAAAGGACTCTGTTCAAAATATAACATGCAGATAATATGGCTTCACCCCACCAAGAAAGAGATAGTTCTGAACTAATTAGCATAGCATTAACCATTTCAGTCAAAGTTCTATTCTTCCTCTCAGCGATTCCATTTTGTTCAGGCGAATATGGTGCCGTGAACTGATGAACAATACCATGAACTTCACCAAATTTTATGAATTCATTTGGGTAATATTCACCGCCTAGAACTTTGATCTTACGGTTCAATTGTGTTTCGACTTCTACTTTGAAAGATAAATTTTTTTCGAAAACCTCTTCTTTGCTTTTCAATAAATAAATACGTGCATATCTAGAATAATCATCAATAAAAGTCACAATATATTTATTTCCATCACGGGTAACATGACTTTTATAATCACACACATCACTATGAATTAAACCAAGCAGTTCAGATGATCTTTCAATATATTTATGTGATTTTCGCATAATCTTAGATTGAACACATATGTGACATTTATTAGAATGATCAAAATTGCATTTTGAAATCAAACCTAAATTATTCATAGTTTTAATAGTGCCATAATTAACATGTCATAATCTACCATGCCATAAAATAGTTGAGTCAATCATATATAAACAGAAGAAATGTTATTTATTAGATTTAATTTAATCATACCATTACAAGAATATCTTTGTCCAATAAACGTTCCGTTTTTGGACAGTACAAATTTATCAGACTCATACACTAATTTGGAACCTCTTTTGTTAAGAAGGTCTCTAGATACAAGATTTTTACACATATCAGGTACAAGTAAAACATTAACTAATGTAAGAGTCTTCCCAGAAGTAAAAGAAAATTCCACTGTGCCTTTGCCAACGACCTTACTACGGAAGTTGTTTGCCACTTTTACTTTATTTCCTTCTTCAGTCTTTTCATATGTCTTGAATAGACTACAATCCTTGCAAATGTGAATGGTTGCTCCTGTGTCTAGCCACCATCCGCTTTCAATATCAACAGAATTGACATCACACACGGTAGCAACATATTTATCATCAGTCATATTTACTTGATTCCCTTGATTTTGAATATTTTTCTTTCTTTTGTGACAATCTCGTGCCATATGACCAGGTTTTTGACAGTAGTAACAATTTCCCGTAATCTTCTTTTGATTCTTTTTCTTGTTTTGATGATGATTCTTAAACTGATTAGTATTCTTAGGCCCAAGATTATTATTTGATTTTCCATCTTCAACAACACTGGCCTTAGACAGAAAATCAGTTTGCTCATCCTTCAATTCGCGGATCCTAGAATCCTCCTCAATATGAAGATGACGTTGAATTAATTCCAAAGTATGCTTCTTTTCATAATGTTTGAGTTTCTTCTTGTAACCATTCCAAGATGATGGGAGTTTAGAAATTATAACCCCCTCCAAAAATGATTCATCAAGATTATCTCCAGCAACTTTGAGATCACTTATTAGATTTAATAATTCATGGACTTGTGTCATAATTGACTTACTATCAGACATTTTATAATCCATAAAATTACCAATGAGAAATTTGTGATTACTTACCTCTTCGATGCGGTATTTGTTGTCCAAAGCAGTCCATAACTCTTTTACAGTGCCAATATTTCTGTAAGTATTGTAAATTGTATGTCCTAGAGCATTGAGGATGAATCCCCTACATAAATAATCTTTCTCCTTACGATTCTTTCGCTTTTCCTTCAGTTCCTTCGAATCATCAGCCTTTCCTTCTGGTATTGTTTCCAAATCATCTCCAAGTATGTGAGCCAAATGAAATGCTATTAAGAAAAATTTCACCTTTTCTTGCCAACGAGTAAAATTTTCTCCATCAAATCGTTCAAGACGAATAAGATCTTGATTTATCACTTGAATAGATTGTGCAACAGTCGATTCCTCCATCATAAAAAAGAATTATTGTCTGAAAATTGTTGGATATATGGGGTCTGAAAGAGAGAATCGCTGTAGAAAAAAAAAAAGTAAATGAAATAGATTATCAAGACTTCAAGGCTCGGAATTCGATTCTTTCAGACAATAATTCTCTCTTTTCTCATAAAATGGCAAGTACACAATAGGTATGAGAATTTTTCCGTCAGGATTCAATGAAGTCTAATAATCTAATTGTTGATTTCAAGTTATATACGACAAGAATCAACCACTTAGAGCACTCTAATTAAATTATTGATGATGCCTAAAAGAATAGAAGAAGAGAAGAAGATTTCGAAAACTGTAGATAATTGTATTTTTGTTCTGATTAAAAAAAAAAAAAAAAAAAAAAAAAAAAAAAAAAAAAAAACTATATCAACATATTTATAATGCTTTTGTAAATAATTGTATTCTTTGAAACAAGTTGTGTCTCTACACATTAAAGATTGTGTTGCTTCATAATTAAGAATTGCGTCTCTTATAAAGAGTCGTGTTTCTTCTCGAATAATTACAACCTTTTTGTTTTCAAATAATTGAAAATTCCAACATGAAGTACACAAATACAAGTAAATCCATTAGAGTAGAGAACGCTGTGAAACTCTAAGCTATGGGTGAATGAAATTTGTATGAAGTACACAAACATAAGTAAATCCGTGAGAGTAGAGAATGCATGTGAAACTCAAAACGAACAATATCTACTTGGTGGGTTTTGCCATAGATGGTATCAAAGCCAAGTTCACAGCCCAACTTGTATATAAGGTAATTCTAGGCTTCCCAAAAAATTTGCTCAAAAGATGTGGCATGTGAGTTTTCAAAATTTTGCCATTCATGATTTACAAAATATTAACAACTCATATGCCATATCATTTGAACAAATTTTTTGAGAAGCCTAGCATTACTCATAACTCATAAGTCTTGGTCTCTCTGAACAAATTAAACGCATTTTGAGCCATACACGAAGAATGCTTGCATGAATCCTGTGATCTAAACTAAATCCGTAAAGGTGAATAACGTGTGAGTGAAGTGAAACCCAAATCAAACAATTTCTACTTGATAGATCTAGACTAATTACAAGCCAATGAACAAAAGGTGGACTACAAGCAGCCCACACGTTAATCTATCACCCCGAATAAAAGAGCATGTTTGTTTGGCTAGAGGATGAGCCACCCTTTTTTTTTCCACTATAGGAATAAAGGAAACAAAAAATGAAAGAAAGGCCATGATATATCTTCAACAACATGAAGATGCTCCACTCAAATTAATATAATAAAATTTCTGTCAAAAATATTAATATAATAAAATTTTATAAATATTGATTTCAATAAATGAAGTTTAAGATTTTAATAGTCTTATCGATGGGTTCATCAAAGAGGTTATTATATATATATATATTTTTTAAAGAAAAACAATAATTTTTTATAAATTATTAATAATTATTTTAATAGTCTTATTTTGGGTCGCCCCATAAATCCAATCCAACTTGCTGCTTATAAAATAAAATAAAATTCAATAAAATCTACTTATAAATAAAATTTAAAAATTTTTCAAAAACTATCACCGTTTTTTTTTTCATTTTCCTTTTATCTTTCGCCCTATTTCTAATGTTTCGTAAACCAACAAAATCTGCTACAAAAAGTACTATTTGCACCCATTTTCACAATATGATAATATAAAATTAATAAACTAAAAATTAAATTACCTTAAAAATTATCGTAATACTTAAAAAAAAAAAAAAAAAAAAAAAAAAAAAAAAAGAACCATTGTAGTTCCAAAAATATCCCTCGTCCTTCTCTATTTAGTATTTCAATTATATTTATGTCAAAGAGTTTCTTCTTTTCATTTGAGATTTTTAATTTCTTTCAATAAATTAGTTTTTAATAATTGTTCTCCAATATTAAAGGAAAACAAAATAAAAACTATCCCTTTTTATAAAGCAAATTCATTGCTTCGTCCTTAGTTTTCTAAAGTTATGGTTTTAGAGAGAGAAAGGGTGAAACCACATTAGGGAATCAACTTAAAGGTTTAATTTAATATACAAAATGATACTCGAAGGCTTGAAGAGTTGAAGCTCATAAACACTTGGTACAATTTAATTAGGAGATGAAGAATGATTCATGAGAAAAGGTTGAATTAGCTATGACTATACGAGATAGATCAATTAGGGTTTATAATAGCTAGGTGAGTGTAAATAATGGAGGAGATCTGCCATCTCCATTAATAGAGATTCTAGATCTCCTCTATTTTTGGAGAAAATATGAAATCAAAACCTTCATTAATGGAGATTCAGAGTTCTTCTCCAAGAATGAAGCAGAGCCAAATCTCTCCATGGAGGTCGGTCTAATCTCCTTGGAGAGATCATTTTTTTTTTTTTTAATTTTTTGATTTTGGTTAGATTATATTAACTTAAATTTCTTAGTTAATTTTTTGAATTCAACACTACAACCGTTGGATTAAAGAGCATATGAGTGGTTGATATATTGAAGTCAAAAAATTAAATCAGAAATTTAAGTTGTTATAATCTGACCCATTTGATTTATTTATTTATTTATTTATTTATTTTTAAAATTTACTGACTTTTAATTATTTTATTTTATTTTATTTTATATTTTACATTTTCTAAATACTAGAGCAAGGGCAAAACAGACATTGCCTTTTTTTCATGATTGAACCGTTAATCAACGGAATAAGAGATAGTCAATGTTGTTATGATTTTTTCACCGATTTTTATGTAATTATGTATATAACTAGAATAGTTTGTGTAATTTGCCCATACAGTAAGGTCGGCAAGGGGAAATGAGATTTGCCCATAAGCTATAGGGGCAACACAGGAAAGATTGTATAAGAGGTCTTCACTATAATTTTTTTTTTTTTTAATACACTATAATTTTTTGTTACTCAAGGATATAAGATGTTTGATTTATATTTATTATAATTATTTGTTTATAAAAAAATAACTTAATTACAATAATATTTTCCTCTATAAAAACCTAAAATACACCCATCACTCCAATAAAATTTCTCCTAGTTCTCATCAATTTCCCTCTATTAAGATGTAAGTTCTCTCTCACATAGAGGTGAGAATTCGTATCATAGTGTTGTATTTGTGTTACTGGAAATTCTAAGACAAAGAAAAAAAAAAAAAAAAACCACCAATTTTTTTTACAAAATATGTTGTATTTGTGTCAACCCAAACCTAAATTCAAAACCATGTGTATACGGGTTACGACAGTTTGCTTGGTATCAACTATCAAGTAATGTTAGAATGTCCAAATTCATACTAAATGATATGTTATGTGAACATCAATTATCATATCATTTTATCAAGGCAATTATTTTGGAGACTCTAAAATTAATTTTTGGAAATCAAATCATGTGGATCCCATACAAAAATTAGCAATCAAGTTCCCTTTTTTTTTTCACTCTCTTTTCAATTGAACTTGATTCTTTTTCATTTTATTCCCGGTTAGTAAATGTGTCCTTAACGAAAATTGTAAAAATTGTCTAAAATAACCATATAAATTATATAAATTTTGTTTTTAACCATATATGAAGTTTTAACTATTAATAACCACATTATAAAATTTCTTCTTAATAAATTACTAAAATATCCTTATAACATTTTTCTATTTTTAGAAAAAAAAAAGTGAAATGTTGAAAAAAAAAATCCTAAGATGTTGGAAAAATCGTAAAATAAAAAAAATAAAAAAATAAAAAAAATAAATAAAATAAAAACATGTGAGACGTTAAAAAAAATCGTAAAATTTAGGAAACATTATTGAAATAACCCCTCTAAAATTATATTATTAACTTTTTGTCTAAGAAAATTACTAAAACACATTATGGATGGTATTTCGATATATTGTGCTTCGTCCTCATTAGGTTTTTTTTTTTTTTTTTTTCTTTTTCCCTTAAGTATATAACAGTTGCCAGGAAGGGAAATCTTCGGCGGTGCAACAAATGCTACCTAGGCGGAGCATTGCTGGTGCTGATTTGGCCCAATGACACTATCCTGGTGAAAGTGGGATCTAAGAGAGAGAGATGAGTGAGGAGAAAGAGGAAAGAGAGATAATTAGAGAGAGTTTGGGGAGAGTTTTTAATTTTTTATAGAATGGTATTTAGATAGTTTCTCAAAAACATAATTATTAATAGTTAAACTTTCATAATGGTTAAAAACAAAAGTCTAATATTTTAGGAGGCTATTTTTTATTTTCTCAAAAAAAAAAATATATATATATATATATCAACCGACTCTCTTGGTCTCGTATGTCTGCCACACAAGGCAACTATACAACTATACAATAATACAATTACACATTTGTACTTAAATATATATAAATATATATATATATAGTTTTTCTATTATCAGTTCTTTGCATATGAGTTATTGGATTTAAAAGATGTTTTGACAAATGTATGCAGCTAAGTCAAAGTATTTAAATCCAATAGCCCACATGTAAAGAACTTATATATCTTTTGTCAATTCGAATTGACAATAGAAAAACTGTATATAAAAAATAATAAAAGTAATAAAAACGGGTAGAATTGTAATAATAAAAAGAATAGGGGCATCTTTATCTCTCTGTAAAGAGTAAAGACAAAAACCGTGGATCTATCTCATCACACCATTTCCGCAATCTTCTTCTCTCCACAATTTCCATGGCCTCTTGACTCTTGATTCGCCTCCCACTCCCAGATCTCCCTCTCCGTTGTCGTCTTGATCTCTCTCTTCCTCTTCCGATCTCCAGATTTCGACATGAGCAGCCTCCGCGCAGATCCCACCTCTCGAATCTTCCCCGAACCGATCGACCTCTTTGACCGCCTTCCAGACCCTATTCTTCTCCTCGTCTTCAACAGGATCGGCGACGTCAAGGCTCTCGGCCGATGCTGCGTCGTTTCACGTCGTTTTCACTCCTTGGTCCCTCAGGTCGAAAACGTCGTCGTTCGCGTCGATTGTGTCATCTCCGACGATGAATCCTCCTCCTCTACTTCCGAGAAATCCCGTTCTCCTTTCTCTAATCTCTTCCGTTTCGTCTTCGGTGGAATCGTCAAACCTCTTCAGGCTCTCGGTCAGTTATTGGGTCCTAAGAGAACCCATTTCAATCCTACCAATTTCAACCACAACAACAACGCCGCCACCGCTGCTAACGCCTTTTGCGCCGCCGCCTCCAGCTTATCCGTTGGCAGCGGCGGTGACGAAGACGCTGACGTGGATCAAGCAGGTGTCACCCACCACTCTCCCACTCAGGTTTTGAAGAATTTCAACGAGATACGATTCCTCCGAATCGAGTTGCCTAGTGGTGAGCTCGGGATCGACGAAGGTGTATTGTTGAAATGGAGAGCCGATTTCGGTTCCACTCTCGACAACTGCGTCATTCTTGGTGCTGCCTCTGTCATTAACAACGCCAATTCGATTACCAAATCTTCAATTCTGCAGGAGAATGGAGCAGCAGATGTCTCGTGTGTGAATACTAATAACAACAACAACATCAATGGTAGTGGTGGTGGTGATGATAATGGAAGTATACCCGAATCATTCTACACGAACGGGGGTTTGAAATTGCGGGTTGTGTGGACAATAAGCTCTCTGATTGCTGCCTCTGCTAGACATTATCTGCTGCAACCGATAATAGCAGAGCACAAGACGCTTGATAGTCTAGTTTTGACAGATGCTGATGGACAAGGAGTGTTGTGTATGAATAGAGAGCAGCTAGAGGAGCTAAGAGTGAAGCCATTGTCGGCTTCTTCAGCATCGAAGAGGACGCTGGTGCCTGCCCTCAATATGAGGCTCTGGTACGCGCCCCACTTGGAATTGCCCGATGGGGTGGTGTTGAAAGGTGCAACCTTGGTTGCTATTAGACCTAGCGAACAATCTGCACCAAAAAAGGATGTATCCGACTGCTCTTGGGTCGCATCAGCTTTCGAGGAGCCATACGGAACTGCTGCCAAGATGCTTGTGAAGAGGAGAACTTACTGTTTAGAGATGAACTCTTTCTGATGACAACATTCATCTGAGGTATAATTCACATTGTTTGTATCTTATCACTTCGTTTTAGCTTTGCTCAATTTGTGTGTGATTGTGATCGTGATTGTATATTATATACCTCAAATTTTATATAAGGTGTTGTTAGTTACTAGTGAAATTTACATGATAATGGCACTTGCAACCTTAATATGTAAATAGAAGATGTGGGGTTTTGAATTCGTAGTTTTGATTGCTTTAAAATTTAGTTAAGGAAGGTTAAACTCTGAAGCAATATATTGTATCAGATTGATGTTGTGAATGTGCCACAGATAATTGTCGAATTTGGATTGAATTTTAGATCAAGTTTGTATGAAGTGTAGTTATTTAGTGCTCTAAGCATGTTGAAATAATTGCTCGCATGCTTACCTTATTTGGAGATTGTTGAACTTTGTGCTCTACTGCTCTATAATTTTGGATCTGTGCTGCTTGTCTCTGTGTGTCTTGATCAATTAGGATTTCTTTGTTGAATAAATGTATGCGATTCTACTTTCAATTTACAGGTTTGAGTTGGCTTTGCAGGGAAAGCACAATGGTTGAAGGGAAAAGGATACGTGCACGCTTTTAAGAAGTGAATTATCAGAGAACAATTTTGTTATATGTATAGCCTAGATCGGGTGAAGTGTCATGCGATGTAAAATCTTTTGCTTTGGACTTCCGCCGAAATACCCATCATAGGTTAATAATGTGCTGCAAAGCTCTCCTGTTTGTGCTTCAGCTAATAGTTTGAATGCATATGCTGGTTGTTTTATATCAGGCACATGCTTGTAAGAGTGCACACACGCAACTAGATTGATGTTGTAAGATCTTTGAGTTTCTTAGTCTTTTACTTCTATATGTAATCTTCGTCTCTCTCTCTCTCTCTCTCACACACTCTTTGTTTGTGAATATTGTAGGTATCAGTATGTTATGCTTATGTTTCGAAGTTCATTGAGTAATATAGTTTGTTTAAAATGGAAGTTCATGGTTATTCTGTCATTGAAATTGCTTGTAGTTGATGTAGATAGTATTGGCCTAGCCGTGTAGGGAGAGTTGTAGCTAGTTGATAAAGTAGGCTGGATGGAAGGAATAATGCTGTGTGTTTGGATTTGATGATCATGGTGATTAAAGGTACATAGATCTGATCGGTTTCCTGAATGTTGTTGATGAAGATATATGTATGTTGATGATTTCCTTTTCCTTTTTTTCATTGGCTGCCATTTTACAGTTGTGTTTATGCAGATAGGTTATGATATCACAAAGCAACCTGTTTATTATTGTAATGAGTAATTAGAATTCCATTGAAAGTCAAGTTTTGGAATAATGAGGGGTGTTATTTTCTTGGCATGTGTATTGACAATATGATTATGTGTTGGAAAGATTAGGCAGATTCCTTTACCAAACAAGCCATGGATGACACTGATTATATACCAACTTGCTACTGTTGACGTTGTCAATTGGCCAAGTGTTTGAGAAAGATCAACATTCGCTTTCTGCCTCTGCTTTTCTTTTAATTTTCAACTAAATAAACAGGTAAGAAGATATTTTTGGCCATTAATTCTCAACAGGCCCCCCACCCAGTTTACACCAGTAGAAATTACATAGTAAGTCCTGGAATAGCAATAATAATCTTGAGAATTGTTGTCATTTATTTTCTTGTAACTTGTAAGAACCGTAAATGTATTTCTAGTTTTTATTTATTTATTTATTTATTTATTCATTTTTACAATAAATGCATTTCTAGTTGGGAAAGGGAATGATTTGAGATTTAATTTTTTGGGGAATTATTGAATTATATTATTATTATCAACATATAATAAGGTCAATTAGTACTTATGCCCTCAAAATTCTTCCAAAATATGCACTACACTTTTTTTTTTTCGTCATTAAACCTTCTAAACTCTCATTTTCTGATAAACGCTTCGGTTTTTTTTTGCCCCATGTGAGGGGGCATCTACGGTTAGCATTTATCAATTTGTATGAGTTTAGGGGGTTTAGTGGTGAAAAAAAAGTATAGGGCGCATATTGCATATTTTGGAAGAGTGTAGGAGGCATCGGTGCCAATTAACCTTATAATAATAATAATAATCGGAGATGGCACAATTGTGTCTCTATACTATTTTCTGTTCATGATTTGAGCAGATGATATGATCATATCCATCCAAGCCCCACCTGTGATTGTTACTTAGGAGGTGAAACCATAAATTAAAACACATAATTATTCTCACCAAAAGCTCTCAAAGTTTCTCTGCCCAGAATGACACAGCAGACATGTATGGGATTGGGTGACAAATATGACTCTAGAGTGAAGAAAATGAAAAGCTGATTGATACCCCATTTTGCCAATTATTACTTGAGCGTTAAGATTACAAATTTGTGTTCGGGATAAAGTAAATTGAATGGATGATGCATGCATTCTAAACTTGTAGACACCTTAGAGTTGAAATTGCATTTTCTAAAATTTTTTAAGCTTTGGCCATATCAACTTCCCAACACATTTTACTATTTTCTGCAACAACTTTTACACCTGTTGAATTTTTTTGATTGGTAGGGTAGGGTGAGGTGGGGGTGGGGGTGGGGCCGTGGGGGGTCTTAAAAACAAAGAAATTATTGCCAAAAATCGTATGAAAAAGTAGTAAACTTTGCCCAACTGTTTGTTTCCACTGTTTCCATCTCGTGAACTTTTGCTTTCTCAAAAGTAGAACGAACATATATTTTTATATAAAGAAAATGTTTAGAGATAGAAAGGTTAACTAACAATTTAGTCCTTTCACTTAGAATAGAAAATATTCAAGCATAAGATTAAGAGGTTCTTTCTTTCGATAGGGAGGTCTCTGCCTTTTACTTTTAAAAAAGTAATTAATATGATTGTAGGTTTTTTTTTTTTTTTTTGTCTGTTTAGTGGTAGAGAAATTGATGTGCTTTGATCACAACTCTAAAATATAAATATATATATATATAAATCTATTTTCTATTGCCAGTTCGTCATGACAATAAATATATCAGAATAAAGAATGTGAACTACTAGATTACATACTTGACTCAAAGGTATGCGCTTATCAAAACTTCTCCATAATCTATGGTTTACATTCTTCGTCCTGATATATTTATTATTAGGACGAACTGATAATAGAAAAACTATATATATATATATATTATTCTTATGAAATATCCAAAACTATAATTAAAAAAACAAAACAGTTATGAGTAATGTACACCACTTGTGAAAATGAGTGTTATTACAATTTGTCTTAACAATTAATATTCCAAAGCCTAATAAACTAAATAATATATTTAACTATACTAATAAGGTTGATGGAACAAATCCACCCAAAAACCCAAGCAAACAACACCAACACACATTTCAAATCCATTAAATTTTACAAAATTAAACACCTAAAAAAGCATATTAATTAAACAGCTTAAACACCCCAACCCAACCTTGTTCAAAGTTGACCAAAAGCAAGCAAGCAAGCATACCAACCAACCTAGGGTCCTAGACAAGCATGTAATTAATGCAAGTCCCCAACATTAAATATATATAGTTTGCTTTGTCAACAAAAAGCAGACAATAAGTAGAACTAATTAACCAAATCTTTAGCAAGATATTTCAGGAACATGACTGGCTTTGGTAGTAGTATGGACAATTTCATCAAAATAATTGTAGCCATGGAAAATAAAAGAATAACTTCTATCCAATTGTTCCCACATATTTCTTTGAAACACACAATGCTTTTGCACCCATACATGATGCATAATCACAACAAAATGGATAATTTAAACCATAAAACACTAGTAGTTTCAGAAGCACACAAAAAGGTATTCCTCCCATATGCAGCTGATGAGGCACACACACACACTTTTTCCACTCGTGGCTGCTTGCCGCGCACCCATCTTTACTTGCCTGCATCACATTTAACCCATGAGCATAAGTTTCAACATGAACCTAGCTATGAGAATATTGTAGTACATACAATGATAAGAAAAACTAGTAACCACTATGTACATTTGTGTTCAAACTTCAAACATTGCTCATAATAAAGCTTTTGTGAAGATTGCTTTAAAAATGCATTAAGAAAGAGTGTTTCAAGTAATGAATACACATAACAAAACAGTAGGGATATTGTTTCAGGCTACCATTGAATTGAGATTTGAGTTTAATTGTTCATCTTTTTCACATTGCTGTTGGGTTCAAAACTCAGGTATGTTAATTAGATATACAGCACACTCTAGAGCCAAATTATTGTTACTACTAACAGTCATATCCTAAAAGTATTACAAAACTTCTAAATTTGTAATGCTACCTCTGATTACTTATGTTTATACTTATTACAATATTTTTAAATCCTTTTCTTCATGCAATTCTTGTACATGAATTTAAACACAAAATTTGGCATCATATTATGTAGAATGATGTTGAGATATAGTTCCAAAATTAATTACAATTCATTAATCACATTTTCACAATTAGGGAATATTTCCAAATGACTTATTTCTGCATTTTCTATAATTGCGGCAAATGGCAATAAACATATAATTAGGAGATGGATGACTTACTAAGATGAATATTTATAGTTATGACTCAATACTAATTACTAAACATTATTATTTTTTTTTTGAAATATTGCAATAAATTCGGATTTTGAGGGATAGACATGACTCGAACTTACAACCTCTTAGTGTAGGTGTGAGGGGTATACGTAGGTGTGAGGGGTATACCACCTAGTCAACCACATCTTATCTAAACATTTTGACCGGTTTTATTGTAGAACACCTTGAATAATAAAATACGAATACTTACTGGTTTAGAAGCACTCAAGAAGTTTGAATGTCCTTAACGAAAGCATGCATGGGGCAAACTCTAATGCAACATGTTCAAGTAAGGTAAGAATTTATCACTTAACACAAACAAACTCTCCAATAGGCTATGTGTAGTAGGAGCAATAGTCATGGTAAGAAAATGGAAAGACTTGCATTAATAAGGTAGAGAAGGTGCACAAAGGCTTCTTTGAGTAGTAACTATGGTATGGTAGATAATCTAAAAACCCTACAGTGAGATTATAGACACTGTTTTGTCTTCTGGGGTACAAAAACTATAAATGCATACTGTAAAAAGTCCTGCAATTTGCAGGCTACAAAATTTCCAGATTATTGGCTTGAATGCATCATATGATAAAGTGCAAAAGATCTAAAACAAATCTAGCAACGATTGAGGGAAAAGTCCAAGAGAAGTTAGTAGGATGAAATTGTTAGAAACTAAGAAAAGGATAATTGAAATTTCTTGGTTATTTAAAATTAGTTACATTTAGTAGTAAAATTGGGTAGATCAAGTCAGTTGTAAATAATATATAAATGAGAAGAGTAGAAAGATTTTTTTTTTTTTTTTTTCTTCTCTTGCTTCTCAAATGACACACTACATCCTTTTTTATACTAGTTTACAACCAAACTCTTCTCATTTACAAATTATACCACTCATTCTAAATATATCTTAACAACCACAAATTGCAACCATCTTTTTCAAACTATTTATCCTACCAAACCTCACTTAGATTTTTTACCATATATGAATTCAAAAACTTCAACATTGATATTGCCATGAATAGACCCTCTATCTAGGCAAGATGAATTTTCACTCTAGAGTCACCACTCACCACTAAGAACCTAGAAAAATATATATGAGAGATGCAACTTCACTGATTTAGAACCAGAAAGGTTGAGGTTAGCATAACAAGAAATATAGAGAGAGTATTTAAGAAGAGATTAAAACAATATAGAAGAACAAGACTTGTGAGCTTCTAGAACACAAAACAAAACAAAACTGGTGGTAACGAAACATTACACCCCTAGCAAGACTTGATACTAAAAGAGCCTTTGTAGCATTAACAAATCAGAATTTCTAAATAGGAAGTTAGAAGATCTACATGGTGCAAGCACTCTTGTGCAGCAAGAAACTGAAGATAAAGTTGTAAGATCCAAGAAAGCATTATGCGGACTAAACCAAGAGCCAAGAGCCAAGAGCCACAGGCAAGGTACAGTTGCACATCAACAATTACTTCATCAAATCAATGATTTGGGAAGAGTAGGAGTCACTGCCACTGTACATCAAGACTCATGGTAACTGTAATACCCTTATCATCTCTCTATATGTGAATGATCTCATTTGAATAGGAAATGATGAGAAACTAATATAAGAATTCAAGACTTATGATGGAGACAATTGAGATAAGTGGCTTTTGGAAGGGGACCGGCTTGGGTAGCAGTGGGGTAACCGTCTAGGATCCCCAAAAATATAAAAATATCTAGGGCCCCAAATTTTTTTACTTCAATTAATTTATAAAAAAAAAAAAAAAAAGTTCTAATAAAAAATATTCATAACCCTAAAAGTGAATTTCCCTAGTACCCAACCTTTTGCTCTAGTGGTTTATTTTTGGTGTTAAAGAAACTCTAAAAAAGTAAGAGAAGCATAGAAAAGATCAAAGTGAACCATTATTTTCTATATCGAGTAACATTCTTAGAGGGTCAAATTCCATATTTTTATAGTTTGCCTCAAACCCCCAAAATCTCAAGGCCAGCCATGACTTTTATAGTTATGGCAATTTTCAAGACAGGGTTGTATAACTATTTGTTTTAACCATTCCCATGAGACCTTAATTTAACTGTTGTCGACATCTCCTAGTTCAAAATAATAAACTCATAAATCCAATAGACAAGACTGGTCCTAAGATTTTGGGGGTCCGAGACTAACTATAAAAATGAGACCTTCGACCCATCATCTACGTTTACTTGGTCGAGAAAATAATTGGTTCACTTTGAGTTGATCTATGTCTCTATTACTTTATTGAGAGTCTATGGAGCACCAAGGGTTTTCACATTTCAGGTTATGCTTTGTTTTTTAGTAGAATTATTTTTTACATTAATTGAACATAATATAATATACAAATAGTATAAATAGTTGGTGCCTTAGATATTTAGGGCCAAGGCAGTTGTCTCGCGTGACTACCCAAGGCCAAGGTCAGCCAACCTAACCCTAACAATAGGTATATATTTTTGTTGTCTTCTTTTAGGCTCATCTGTTTAGGTGTGTTTGGAATGGTTTTTAAGTAGAGCTCATAGAGTAGTAGATATTTTACAAGTAGAGCTTCTATTGTCCAGAACTTTCAACAAAACATTATATGTTGTTTGATATTCAATTAAAAACTAACTTTTAAGATAATTTATCCCTTAAAAAAAAAGCTTAAACTTCCCATGGATATAAAATAACTTTATTTATATTAAAAAGATCTTCTTGAGTTAATTTGTTTTTCCCAACAAAAAAACAACATCAAAAGAGCTTTTATACAGATACAGAAGTCATATCAAACACTCTCTGTGTAATGCTATCTCATGCCTGCGAAATAAACTTCATCTATCAACATGTAAATCAGTCAATCAGGCCTTTGTCATTTTCTACTATATCAATCAAATGATGCTCCTTAGTAAAACCTATTTGTCACTCTCATCTATGAAGCAGCCCTAAATGGTGATTAACTAAACACAGTAAATAACTTGGGCTGTTTCCATGCATTTGTTGGGACACACAATAAAAGTGAAAGTTAAAAGAGGAAAAGGGTAAGTGAGTAGTGGTACGTGCATGGAGTTTTAATAAGAATAAAGTGTGGAAGAAAAGCCTCTTGTGATTGTCCAAAGTCCAAACACAAACCCTAATTAACATTTTTGCATAACCCCAGAGTACTGCGCCGAATCATTGCCATGTGGGGTTGAGTGATGAGTCTAGGAAGCAGAAAACAAGATTGGGATTGTAGTAAAGGTAGCAAACCCACACCACTCAACACAAAATCCTTGTAAAAGTGGATCAGTTTAATCTGATTAGTGACTAACACCTGGCATGGACTTGCCATATATTGTTAGTGAGAAGGGAACCAGCTAGGTATACAACAAACATTGAGACAATCAGACCAGTTATATATATTCACAGCAATTCATGCAGGAATCTCTATATATATAGTCTATAACAATATAATATATATAATACATATAACAAGACACCATCAAAATAATATCTGACCAATAGCTAGCTTTTATTTTTATGAATACCAAGAGAACCAATTTCATTGCACATATATCCAAAAAGCAATAGTAAAAGCCAATTAAAAATGAATTCAAAGAAAAACAAAACAATGTCAAGATTGGAAAGTGATTAGATATTTAGATACCTGAAAGAAGATGGTTGAAGAGGAGCAAAAAAATATCAGTTTTTGCCTTTCCCTTTCTGGTCTGAAGAATGCCTGCTGCTTCCATCACCATGGTAGAGATGCAGACGGCCATCAAACCCAGCTGGGAACTGGTGGTGGTGGTGGTGGTGGTGGTGATTCTCCACGGACGGCGATGGTGCGATAAAGAAAGGTAGACTGGATCCGTCTAAATTAGAACCAAAGGGCCTCTGAATATTGTTGTGAGGCAATAGAGACGTTGATGATGAATTGGACTGAAGGGTCCCCCTGTTGAAACCAGCAAGGCCGGAAGAGATTGTGAAGTTGAGATTGTAGTCCCCCTGTTGTTGGCTGCTTGTTGCTACTGGTATCAGATGGTCAGGAACAAATGAAAAAGGTTGCATTTCTTGATGGTGGTCACTGAAAGGTGGTGGGATCGACATTGTCTGCGGGAGAGAATTCGAACTACTTCCCAATTGGATTTGCCCTGTACAATGATGATGGGGTCTTGAAGTAGACGGCCCCAATAGCCCTGTGTTGAAATAATCCATTGGTGTTGCAGTAGCAGCAGACCATGATGGCCTTGCCTTTTGGAATAAGTTGTTAGGCTCTTCATTCGGGTTCTGCTGATGAGGAGAAGAACCATTAGGACTCGTTGCGTTGTTGTTGTTTCTGCTGTTGTTGACGCTGCCAATACCACCAGTGAGCAGCTCAGTAAAAGACGAACTTTGCGAAATGTGACTGACATTCTGGTGATGGCCATCGTGGTGGTGATGGTGATGGTGGTTGTGCTCATTAGTATTCGTAACTACACGAGAGGACTCATTGTCCTTCTCCTTCTCTTTAACTCTAACCCTTGCGCGCTCACGGGCCTTGACCCGATTAACACCCCGATTAACACGCTGTTCAGATCGAGATAAGGACAGACCGGAACCCTTGCTGGTCTCCGAAGTGCTACTACAAGCCGATTTGGTCAATGAGAGATGGTTGTGGCTGCTTTGATTGTGCTGATTATAAGGGTCACCATCTAACTCAACTGAATCAAACCCCTGTTGATCAGTGCCTTCACTCGCTCTCTTCTCATCGCTCAATTGCCTTGGTGTATCCGGAAATGGACTATTGAGCGAAGGAAGCTCCGATATCGAATCAGCAGCAGCTTTGATTAACCATTCCACAGCTTTACTGGGTTGATCATAACCCAACCGGTCTTGTAGATCATAGAATTGTATAGCGGTGGTTACAGACAACCGGACTCTCCGGTCTCGAAGACCTTTCGAAGTCCATACTTTGCTATGCCGATCTTTACCACCGGAGGCTCGAGAAACACGAATGATTCGAGAAGAGTGGTGCCATCCTCGAAGCCGATTAGCACCGCCACCTACGACGATGCTGTTGTCACCACCAACAGTGATAGAACCAGCACCCCTTTTGAGCTGTTGATCTCTATGATCTTCTTCATCATCTGGGTATTGATCTTTGTGAGCTAGTTTAGAATCGAGTCTTCCATTGCCAATTCTAGGGAACTTACATGCTTGTGTCTGAATCTCTTCCACCTCCATAGCACTTTCATGCCTTTTTAAAAGAAGACTCTCCAAACCCAAAAACCAAAACCCTCTAATTAGCTTTTGTTTGTACTTGTCCTAATAGCAGAGAGAGAGAGAGAGAGAGAGGAGAGAGAGAGAGAGAGAGAGAGAGAGATGGTGTTGGGGGGTTGTTTTAGAGAGAAGAAGAAGAAGAAGAAGAAGATGAAGTGTTAACGATGATGGTTTGAAGAAGAGAAGAGTAGTGCAGGTGGGGTTGCTGAGTCTTGTGCATTGATGACGAAAACACAGACAAGTACTTTGGATGTGTATTGTGTAGTGATAAAAAGGCCTTTTTTTACGCTTTGATATATCATGGTCCAAGTCAGTAGTGTGCCTAATCAACCTTATAGACCTCTTCTCTCTCTCCTTGTTTAAGCTTTTTGCAGAGTCTCAGCAGCAGCACTGTTTATTTCAAAAGCAAACCCTGAAATTTCACTGCAACCTGCAAAAACAAAACCAATTAACCCACCACCACAACCAAGTCAAAAAAAAAAAAAAAAAAAAAAAGCATCTTGATTCAATATATATATATACATACGTACACATTTATATGTACTGCTTTTAATAACACTGTTTACATATATATAGCTGAGATCTGACTCTTGTTTTAATAAAAAGCTTTGATCTTTTTTTCTTTTTATGCAAAACCAAGACGCAGTAATTGCATATATGTGTATATACAATCTTCTCTCCGATCTGGTATTTAAAGCTCTCTCTTTTATATAGCTGACTCTAAAACAATGGTGGACACAGAGAGACAGTAAACACAGTTAGCTATTAAGCAGCTGCTATTAAATGACTAACAAATCATTAATAAAAAGACTGTTTCTAATTTACCAACAACAACAACAGCAACAAGGGAATAAAAATTAAATATTAATTTTTTCTAACTTGCTTACTCTGAACAAAACAATGGTGGACAATGTTGTTACAGGTGTCAAGCTCCCAGATGATAAACAAAGCCAAACACTATTTTTTTTTAGAACATTTTTTTTTTTCTCTTGGATTGAAGCTCTCACTCACAGATCTTTTGCATCTTTATAAGAATCCAAATTGTTAGAATCCAAAGCAGCTCACAGATCTGTAGTACTCTTGATGAGCTGGTTGAAGAAGGTTGTATTTGTATATATCTTCACAGATCAGCCCCTGAAAATGGAAAAAAAAAAAAAAAACAAATCAGACATTTAACTTTCATAATCCGTATGTCTACTACTGTGTACTATAAGTATCATTTAATTAAACTTTTATTTAATACTTATAATCTTGTATGTATATATCCTTTTTGAAACTGTATTTTTCTTAGCTCATTTTAAAGAAAACAAACTTCCCCAGATCAGCTCATGAATCATACAACTATAAAACATTGAATAAAAATGAAAAATTTTAATAAAAAATCAGTAGCAGTGAATGACAACTAGAGCTAGAGAGAGAGAGAGAGAGAGAGAGATGGAGTTGAAGAAGAGATTGAAATTAAAGGATTCATTTTTGGAAAATTCAGCAAATTGTTTGTTTTTGGATAAGAGTGCACTTTGCAGCTCAAAATATTTTCTTTTTTCTCAATCAATTATCTCTCAAAGAAAAAAAAAATAGCTCTCTCCTTTCTTCTTTATAAACTCCCCCGCAAACCATCAACAAAAAGCATGAAAAAATCTGGCAAGGAAAGCAAAGAAAGAAACACAAATTTTGTATATATAAGATCAAAAGAATTGAGACTTACAAGGTGGAGATGTTTAGAAAGAGATAGATAGATGGACACAAGTTTAGGGTTGGGAGATAAAAAGAAGGAATTGTTGTGGAGAGAGAGTTGAGAGAGTTCAAAGTACTTACAAGTTACAAGTGAAGATATAGAGATAGAGAGAGAAGTGGAGTGAAGTGAAGTGGTATTTGTTGTTGATTTCCATTAGAGCATATCACCGGGCTTATCGGCAAAGGACAGACAACTGCGCCGTTCCCTACCCTTTATTTTTATATCTTTTTATGTTTTTTTTCTCCCCATTCTACCCCTGTTTTTTCTTTTTATTTCTCTTTTGCCCTTGCTTCTTCTTCTTCATTATTTTTTTATTTTTTATTTTACTATATATCTAGACCTAAAATTATGATACCAGTTTAATTATTGATAAAATGCATTGCATCAGGTCATACCACTTTTTTATATATACACCGATACACGGCCCATTGCAACGACTCGAATTTGAGACATTATACAACTGATTAAGTGTTATACGACCCTACTATTTACATTTATGGATTTGGATATCCTTTGTTCAACTCAGCTCTTCCTCACATTTTTTTTAAATCATATTATCATCGGTTAAATAAAGTAATACTCGACAACAATCATATCCTAACTTGTAATGCTTATGAGCAAAGGTGAGTAGGAGATCCAAATTCAACATATATGTAAATGATGAGACGAGACGATAATTATGAGAAAAATTATTACTAATAAGCTTGTATTAGAGATTATCTTCTCATGAGCATCCCTAGTTGTAATATACATGCTGGGTTTCATGGATTTTTGTCTTTATAGGTGAACTTGAAGCAAAATGTTTAGAGTTTCCTAAAAATACAATTAAGAAGCATGAAAACTAGATTGAGATAAGTTATCAAACCCACATTTAGAATTTTGTATTAATGTTAGAAATTGGTTATAATTTTAAATATTTGTGAATTCCTACATACATCACATTAATGTGATAGTTTGTTTAGATGTTAGCCGATCTCATGTAAGTACTGAATCAAAAGATTTAATTTGTAGAGAAACATTAAATTACTTTCTTTTTTGAAATATTAAATAAATTCGGAGTTTTTTAGGGAGGAAAAGTACTCGAACCCACAACCTTATAGTGTAGGTGTGAGGGGTATATCAAATTACTAATGGACCAACCTCATCTCGTCACACTAAATTACTTCAAAAAATAAAACAAAATAATATGATCATTTTGTTTTGTAAATATATTACCTTATATATATATATGGTCATGCTATATCGACTTAAATTTCTGACTCAATTTTTTTATTTCAATATATCAACCATTGAATTAATTCAATGTTGAGATATTGAAGTCAAAAAATTGAGTTAGAAATTTGAGTTAATATAGTCTGGCCCATATATATATATAAAAATAAATAATTTCAAGTCAATGCATCATGATATAATTTAGTGAGGATATTGAATGTGGGGCACTAGTTTTACATGCTTTGACTCAAGTGTGTATGCACTTGTCAAAATTTCTCCGTAATGAGCGCTCACATTCATTATCCTGATAAAGTTATATCATGACGTCCTCAAGACCGTGTATATATATATATACACTTCAAAAAAAAAAAAAAAAATTACCTTACTATATATTTTGGAATTTTGAAAACCCTAGACCTGTATGTCGGAACGGACAATTTTATATATAGGTCAACTTTACAACTTTATTTAAAGACTTATAATATTTGAAACTAGATTTTCCCTAACCTAGAAGTGAACAATTTTTATTGATTTTAAAAGATAACAAAAAATATAAACCCACGATAACACGATTCTTACAAATCTATAGCTCCAATAGAAGATAAATTTTATTTCAAAAAATAAATAAATCTTAGCAAAATAAATGAAATGTATATGTTGTTGGAAATTGGCTCGTATTCCCATGTGATCCGAAAGGAATTCAACTGAATGGAAGTGGTTCATACGGTGTGTGCGTAAAGTCTCGGATAAGTGTGTGAAAGAAGCCAAGTTAGCTTACTTTAGCTCCAAGGAGTTTGCTTTGTCTCCAAGTACTCTAAATCTATAAATTGGGTGGTTATGCCTAGAATAGTAGGAGCCGAGTGACTTGGAAACATCAAAGTGTGGGTGAATTGAGGAGTGAGATCCCAGAGATCCGGACGGAAACCCAAGGGATATCGAATGGTGGAAGATCGAGGGGATATGTAGGGAAAACCCATGGGGATATCCAAGGAATATCCGAAGAGAGATCTAAGGATATCTGGGAAGAGATCAGAGGATATCTGGGAAAAGATCTAGGGGATATTCAGGGGACACCTAAGGGATGTTCATGAAACACTCAGGGGAGACCTGGAGAGAGCTGTGAGTTGAGAGCTCGGTTGTGAGCTTGGGCTCGGTAAGGCTCGGTTGTAATTGGGATTTGAGAGAGAATATTGAGTATGTACTATATATGTAGTTATAACAATTTTCTACATAGTAGATATTTTTCTCTCGTCGTCTTAACGACCGTGGTTTTTCTCTGTTTTGAGTTTCCATGTAAATGCTTGTGTTTTTTTTTGAAACAGCGTTTTTATTAAAAGAAAGCTTCCAGGAGAAAGCCAAGAAAATCCAAAAAGGATCAAAACATCAAGTAGCTCGAAATACAACCATAAACTGTCCTGTTTAACATTAGACAGAAGACTAAGCCAAAACACGCCAACAGGACATAAGAGAAGCTAAGTAGAACATTAGAAGTATAACACAAGCAACAACAAAAGGAAAAAACGAAAACAGACAAACTGACAACTAGAAACAGAAATGGAAACAAACATCACGTGACACCCCATTCCAATCTATCACCCCTGCCAGCCGAGCCATTCTTCGCCAAACAATCCGCTAGAGAATTTACCTCCCTTGGGGAGAATTTGAAGGAGATGCCATGCCATGAACTCTTGTATTGGCGTATATCTTGAATCAAACTAAACAACTGCAAATTACCGAAATCCATGCCATTAATCCAAGACACAGCTCGGCAAGAATCACTAATGATAGTGCTCTTGCGTTGTAATAATACCTGATTAGTTGCTAGTTGATTAGTTGCTAGTAATTGACAAGCTCTATGGATTACATAGACTTCAGCCGAATCTGCATCCATTTTACCCACAAAGAACGAAAACAAACACAAAACCTTTCCTCTAAAGTCTCTAAGCACTCCACCAATTCCAGCTTCGCCCACATCAATACCCACCTCATCCTTGTTGACTCTGACTGAACCATCCACGTTGAAAAACAATTCCTCATTACAAGTAAATGCTTGTGTTGTGATTGGATGTTCTCTTCATCTTATTTTTGTATTTAGACATTATAAGTTTGCAATGTATATTAGGCATACACTTCCACGTAAGACTTTTCCCTACATATGTGGTCTAGAGAAGATATCCAATCAATTATTTAAATTACATTGGATTAAG
The DNA here is from genome assembly GCA_954870605.1 of Acer campestre. Lineage (NCBI taxonomy): Eukaryota > Viridiplantae > Streptophyta > Magnoliopsida > Sapindales > Sapindaceae > Acer > Acer campestre. The sequence continues at coordinate 17,829,489 of OX940809.1, forward strand.
ATTTATTAAGATGTGGTATTTGAATATTATGGCATATTTTCTGATAGGAGGAAATTGTTCAATAAAAGGGCTATCTATATATTATTATTAATGAAAAAAAAAAAAAAAAAAAAACTCAAAACAAGTTATAGTTTTTTAATGAATATGTAGGATTTTGTTATTATTATTTGTTTTTTTTTTTTGAATAGGCTATTTATTAATAAAGCCATCAAAGGACAAAATCACTGTTATTATTATTTGTTTGATGTACCACGTGGGACTCCAGCAATATTGATAGATTGAATAAGTATATTTATCATCAAAACCAAAGTGGACACTAGTATTATTTTTATTTGAATCTTAGAAATAAGATAGCGTTCGTATATGGTGGAGCTTCATTTTGAAGTCTCCAACCACCAAGATAATGGATCATTGTTTTAATACATAGTTCATTGATGTAATTAGATATTTTGTCATATTTTTTATTTTTATTTTTTTGTTGGTTTTTGCTGTGCTATGTGTTATATAAATCAAATTATATATATATATGTGATTATATATACATGAGTAAGATTGACGTACGATCAATAATGCACATGCCTTCCAGATAGACAGAATATGAAATGTTTTATTTGAAAGAAGTAAAATAAATAAATAAATAAAAGAATCTTAACTACTTTTTTATATAGACCTTTGTTGAAATATATATATATATATATATTATGGACACTTTTTAAAAAGACTTAAATCAGCTATTTAAAAATAGTGTCCCAATTTGTATATAAGTATATAACCAACCAAATTAGGATATATATATATATACATTTATGAAAATAAATTGGGACACAACCAATTTATTAGACACAAATTGGGACACTATTTTTAGACAACTGATTTGAATTCTTTTCAAAATTGTGGAAATAAATAAATCTTATGAAGGACAAGGCAATACAAGAAATGATTAAATGCACCACGGCTCATTTGCATGCACTAATGATGATGATTAATTTTCAAATACATCTAGAATTTATAGTACATGTTCTTAATTCAAATTTTAACTCTTAACGGTTTCTTATAAAATCGCAAATGTGGGAAGACCTTTCTCATGTATCGTGAAAGTTGCTATATATATATAATACTTCTCTAATCGGGATCATTTTGACTTTATAATTTCAAGATATCCAACCTCAGTCACACATTTACAGTTGATCTATAACCCTAAATTAATAAATACCCGCACCCAATATTAATGTGTGACTGTGGTTGTAAATTCTTAATTTATAAATTTAAAACGTCCTTACAAGAGAACTACTGTATATAGGTTGTACTTATTGATTTTTCTAAGTCATGTTAGATCCATAACTATGTTTATAGCAGTTGACTTCGCCTAATGTGAACAAACCATTATCCAAAAAAAAAAAAAAAAAATGTTCTTAGTCACAAGTAGTAAAATAGAACAAAAAAACAAAAATGTAAGATGGATATCATTAATTAGTGCATTATCTTATACATGTCTCATCTTGTTGGATTATATCTGGTAATTGGTATCACCTACATCCTGGAATATTTTGATTTTCTGAATAAATGACATGAAACCCAACTGTCCAACATCAATAATATTGGAACCAAACCAAACATTTATTAAAATTGTTGCTAGCTACTAGGCACTAGCCATTGTATATATTAAGTTACTATTTAATAAATGCAAAATTAGGTGAATATTAGATTCAAGAAATATTGTATACATTTATATTAAAAGGGTTTGAAAATTTAATAGCACTTTGAGCTTTAAAATTATCACCAACTTAAAAACTTAAGTTTTAATATCTCTTAAAGTATGAATCTAATAAAAATATCTTTAAAACACACACACAAAAATAAGTCTCGCGCTTATTGTGTTTCCAAGACTTAGTTTTGTGTTTCCGAGACTTATTTTGGTGTTTCAGAGACTTATTTTCTAATTTTCGAGACTTATTTTGTTGTTTCCGAGAATTATTAGGTGATTTCCGAGACTTATTAGGTATATTTATAATTTTCGAGATTTATCGAGTAAAAATGAAATTTTCAAAAAAAAAATTTGGTCATCTTCTTCATCAAGACCTCTATTTGAAGTCAATTTCAACCTCCATTAGAGGTCTTTCATTTCCATTTATGAAGGACTTCCATTAATCCTCCATCAATGGAGGTTTTTGAAAAGAAAAGAAAAAACCTTAAAATGGTACAAACATAATAAAAGAAGAAGATTATGGTATTTTAGTCTATTGGTGCCATTTATACTTAACTTATTAAACTAGCAAAACTCTTAAAATTTAACATAAAAAGAGTGTTATTTCCCACAATTTTCACTGTATTAAAATGTATACAAAAAGTATTTGATGATGTTTATATACATGTGTATATATATATAATTAACTATCATATAAATTATAAAATGATAATAGAAACAAATATGGTAATTATATATAATCAAGACTCGTCATAACCATAACAGTTTTAATTAACACTATTGACAACATTTTTATTTGCATACGGGGATTCTGGACTCGAACATAGCTGAGTTATGGGTAATCAAGCGTGCCACGGATCTGATTGTTTCTAATTCGGATCTTGTTGGATGCGAAATTGTGGTGGTTAGTGACTCGAAGGTGGCTGTGTCTTGGGTTAATCAAGGTGATTATGGGAATATTGCTCAGATTAATGCTATCTATGACATTCGTCAAAATATTAAAGCCTGGGGTTCCATAAAGTTTGTGTTCGATTATAGAATTTTCAATTCTTTCGCCGATAGCTTGGCAAAGATGGGTGCTGATTCGATGGGAGACTTCGTCGAATGGAGGGACACTTGAGGCTGCTTTTGTTTTTGCTGTTGCTCTCGTTTGTGCTGGGGGTTGTTGTTGTGTTTTGGTTTTTCTTTGGTTTTGTTTCTGGGCTGTTTTTTGTGTTCTTTGCTGGCGTCCTTGGCCAGCCTGCTCTGTTCTGTTTCTTTGGTGGTGGGCGTCTTGTGCCTGTCCTCTAGCCTCTTTTGTTCTTGTTTCTTGCCTCTGTGGCTTAATAAACATCTTTTCAAAAAAAAGAAAACATTTTTATTTGCATTGTATTTAGTTTTTCTGGTTGATATTGATTCTTGACTGTCGCGGAATTAATTTTTTTTAGGAGTAGTGGTATATATGCACGTAATCAAAGTAGTAGCATATACATTTATGTACGTGTTGGTTAACATCAGACAGCCAATTTAGAAGGATACGGTAGCTGTCATTTTGTATAAATGCATCCTGTGAAGGCAAAACTATGCCTAGACCCCTTCAATTTTATTGTTAATTATTCAATATCTTCTTTCAACCCTATTTATATATACACTGAGTCTCTCGTGAGGGATCATTTATTTTAATTTCGAGAAGGACCATGATAAAAACACATTCGATTTTAATGAATTTTAATTTTAATTTTTTTTGTGGATGATGAGTTCAATGAAATCTACATATAAACAAAATTTAAGAATTTTCCGAGTACTAGAACTATTTATCAAAATTTTGTTAAATATGAAGACATCGAAAAATATGCGAAATATAGAAAAATTCAAGAAAAATAGTTCTATTATTCGAAAAATTCTCAAATTTTGTTTATAGATAGATTTCAATGAACTCATTATCTACACAAAAATTTAGATCAAAATTTATTAAAATCAATGTATTTCCATCAAGGTCCTTACTGAAATTAAAATAAGAAATCTCTTATGAGAGACTCAATATATATATATAGTTTTTTTATTTTCAGTTCGTACTGATATATGATATTTTTATATCAGGACAAAGAATGTGAACTATTAGATTTACATACTTTGACTCAAAGTGTTAGTCTAAATTTGAAATTCCTTACTTTGTGGATACTATGCCACCACCCATTAGATATTTGTTTGGGTCTATTAGACCTCATGGTGTTCCCTTAAAGTGGTAATTGTGGGGTAAATGTTAGTTCTTACTTATTTATATCAAAAAACTAGTCTAGACTTCAATTGATATGAGAGAAAATTTCCTAATAATTATTTTGCGATTTTCGTCTTTTAGTGAATATCTAAAATTAAAAATCAACTAATATTGTCTTCTAATATTAGATATTTGCTACTATAAAATTCATAAATTATTATCCACGCAAGATAAAAGTGAGAGATTCCTAGCTTATTTAAAATTTCTATATGAAATTCAATGAATTTTGATAAGAATTGTTTTTTAGATGATAAAAACAATAAAACATATTTGTGAGGAATATTCAAAAATGATTTTAGCAACATAAATATTTTTCTATATTTTCTATTTTTCGTCCTTCCTCTAAAGTTTCATATTTAAGAAAAATATAAAAATAAAGTAATTCCTTTTTTTTTTTTTTTTTTTTTTTTTGACAATGTCTATTAATTCGGAACCGGGTTTTTTTTTTTAAAGCTTTCGCCATTGATAAGATTCAAACCGTTGATCTGGGAGTTGTTTGCTCAAGCTTCAAGCTCGTCCATCTACCGGTTGAATTACGCCCCTGTTGGCAAAAATAAAGTAATTTTAGTGTTAAAATATATTCAATTTTTTATACAAGTATATATATTTCACTGCCCTTATCATAAAAATATATCATAAAATTCTTGAATGATGTTGGTTTTCATCATGGCCCTCAATTTCAACTAATTATCGAGAGATCTCTTATATCAACATACATGAGGACCATAATGAAGTCCAATCAATTTCAATGAACTTTTATAATATTATGAATGATGAAAACAAAAAACATACTTGTAGAAAAAGTTTGAATATATTTTGTAGCATTTGACTTTTTTTAAAAAATGTTTTATATTCCAAAATTTAGATAAAAATAGTTTTAATACTTAAAAAAATTTCAATTTTTCTAAATAATTATATTTCATTGTTATTAACATTCATAAAATATATAAAATCAAAATTTATTAAAATTACAAAAATATTAAAGCTTTTTTAAATTTTTAGCACCTATTAGTGCTTGTTTTGTATAACTAGCACCCACTTAATAACTTGAGTTTAAAATTATAAAAATTGTGTTTTTGATAAAAGTACCATAAAGACAAAAAAATTGATACTTTATAGTCTTTGGTCTAGATTTATTAAGTTTCACTTTTTTTTTTTTAATCCAGATCTTTTGTCTTTTAAGTTAAGTATGAGTATTTTGGTCGATTTCATTACTTTTATACTATTGAAACTCAACTTATTAGGTTGCTGACAAACCCACAAAGTCAGCATACATAAGTGATATTTAAGTTCATTATCACAAATCTTAATATATTAAACAATATAGAGGGATAATTGATATTCTCCTAATTAATATGTAAACTTACATTAATATATTAACATAAATCTAAATGAAATTCATTCAAATTTTAAAGTTTGATTAATTTTCTCTCTTCAACATTCATGGTGGAGGGTTCGATTTTCAAAATACACATTTACCGATACATGTAAATCTTTCCATTGTTTATGAGGAATCTATGCATGTAATATTTGATTTCGGTTTATCCAGTCGGGCTCTTGATCTATTCGGTTTAGATTTTTTTTATTAAAAAAAAAAAAAAACTAAAATTATTAAAACTATGATGGATGAGGATAGCAAGATGGTAATTATTAGTATTTTTTTGGGTTGATTGGAAGAATGATGTAAAAGAGAGCACTAAGGCTCCCTGAAGTGATGAAAAATAATAATAATTAAAGGGTCTTCCCCACCACCAAAATGTCGAGTTGAGAACTCACACTCACTCTTCCAACTGAAATCACAAACTTTTAGAAAAGGTTGTTTTTGGGTTAATAATTCCCTTAATTAATTTTAATTAATAGAGTTGTTTGATGAGGCCATGAGGGGCATTAAGGATTTTTTTTAATAATTTAATTAAAGAAAATAAAACCATTGGTCCGTACAAGTAATGATGTGTCTCTCTTCTTCAAAATAAAAAAATAAAAAAAATTTGGCATGTCTCTTTGCTTCCATCCAACCCTTTATTAATATACTTTCAAAAAAACCTTAATTAATTAATTCAGTTATGGCCTATGGGAAGGCCAAGAAAATGGAAGCACAAAGCCACAAACCCAGTATCATCAGCTTGTAATACCTCTTATTACTTATTTGGCCACTCCCAAGGCTTCTTTTTTTTAATCCAAGGGAGACCGAACGGTTCAAGCGTCTATCATACTTTGACGAGATTGAGCAATACAAGCGCGGTCTAAATATTTATTCTCACAATATGAATGGGAAAACTTTGCATTCATAATTGTAAAATGTATATAATGAGATTCCAACCCTAATCACAAACGTTGAAATGGGCACACCAATATGGGCCAGATATAGAAAATTTTATTATAATTTCAATTTTAATATCTAATTAGTGGGTGTTTGCTCGATGGAATCATTGGCCAAAGCAAAATTCTCATCCACCTAAAGTTAGGGCCAGTTTGGTATTGCTTTTGAAAAGTTAAAATCAGTTTATTTTATAATTTTAACATAAAATGATGTTTAGTAAAACTTCAAAAAGTGATTAATTCATAATCTAACAAGTTTTGATAGTGATTTTGAGAAGTAGCGATTATGGAATAATCTATATCAGCATTTAATGAATCTTTAAAAATATCATTATTATCCTTATGAAATCAAATTAAAATCATTTATATACCTTATTTCATCTTAAAATTAAAGATTCTAATTAAATATCGATTTGATTTATAAAACTTTTTTAAAATATTTTTATTATTCTTATGGATTTTTTTTTCTAATTTAAATATTCTACTTAAATGTTGATTTAATATATATAATTAATGAAAAATAAAAATAAAATAAGGTTCTAAAATCTTGTCTATTTTAGTCATTGTAACTAATTCCAGCACTTTTGAAATAAAATTACCAAATATACGTATACTACTTTTGAGCTATACAGTAGTTTTAAAAGTATAATTAACAAAATATATACTGATTAACTTCACAGCTGATTATTCCTTTAGCACAACTAACAATGATTATTATAAAAGTTACAATAATATCAAACTGGCCCTTAAGGCTCCAATTAGAGCTGACCACGGTTCGGTTAAACCGTCAGTTTTGTCCGCGGTTTAACCGTAACTGGATTGGCCAAATCGGAACCAAAACCGCCGGTTTGGAAACCGGTGGTTCCGGTTCCCGTTTCGGTTTGGGATTCCTCCAAACCGGCCGAAACCTTTATTAAAAAAAAAAATTTAATCAACCAATCAGAAGTTGCCACGTGGCACTTTTTGATTTTTTTTTTTTTTTTTTTGAAAAAGCGCCCAAAACCGAAATCGAAACCGAAACCGTCAAACCGGCGGTTTGAAACCGGTTTTTCCGGTTTCGGTTTTGGGTGGCCAAAAAACCGAAACCCCCAAAACCGAAACCGGCGGTTTGGAACCGAAACCGAAACCAAACCGAACCGGTGCCACCTCTAGCTCCAATATGTGGTGTTAGCGTATTTGGGAACATTTTGTTTGTGATTTAAAAATAGTAATGAAACCACTAAGATGAATCTATAATGTTTTTTCAAAAAAATAAAATAAAATAAAAATCCAAATCTATTAAATTCTCTTTCCAACAAAATTTAATTCTGATTTATTATGTGTGAGGTAAATCAGGAATACAAGTATTTTTTTTCCTTCATTAGGATTTCCGAGAATCCGCAGTAAAAGCAAGACTTGTATTAAGGGTGGCAACTGGCAGTTCCCTTTTTTCCCGAGTCTCTGCCTCTTTCTTTCTCCTATATATAGAGACATGTCATTTTCTTTCTGAATTTGACTTGGAGACTTGATTGAAAATAGGGATTAGATTACACATTTCAATTTCATATCTTGTCTCACTTTCATAACTTTGAAAGCAACAATTCTCCTATAAATTAAGATATTTTTATAATTCATTTGAAGCAGCAATGGACAAAATATTAATAAAAATAAATAAATATTGCAATTAAAGAGGCAAAAATACAAGATGGGTTTAGACTTTAAACCTTTATTTATTTATTTTTTAATTTTATTCCTATGCTGAGTAGGTTAGCTAGCTAGGCATTGCCATTGACGATAGACCACGATAACTCATGTTCATGAATTTGTTTGATATGTGAATTTCTAGGTATCTACATAGTTTTCAATCCTACTTGCTTGTCATCTACGAAAAAAAAAAATTTGATGAACGGGCCAAGACAAACAAATTTAATGAGACCACTTTAATTGCATATTGGTGTTTCCTTTTCAATTGTAATTACAATACAATACAATTAATTTAGGGATTGAAACAGTAGCACGATTTTTAGTCTCATCGTAATGTTTCTCTCGTTCAAACATGTTTTGCTACGTATATCTGGATTTTTGAAAATCAATGGTTGATCGTTAGTCCTCCAAAAGTTAAGAATATTGTTGAATGACATCGGAGAGAATGAAACCTAATGGTTACACAAATGGGGAAATTGCATAAAGCCTTGCCTTGTTAATTTAAAATTTACGGCTTATTTTTTTAATTTTTCTATGTTTTAGGTTATAATATAGTCCCATTTTGTTAATTTTTCTACCTTTTAGGCTCCAATATTATTAGCATCTCTTCTTTATTGTAATTAAATATTTTCACTATAATTTAGAAAGTTTAATTTCTATATATGAAACAAATATTATATATATATTTTTTTAGGAAATAAATATTCCAAGTAATTGTCTAAAAAGAATTATTCATTTGGAGTATCTCCAATGCAAAAGTGGCTTGCATACCAATAATTGTTGACATGGGTCAAGAGACTTGCTTCCTATGTGGCATAAAAATAGACTTGATAGATAATCAATTCAAAATTTGGTCTCCAATGCTTCCGTCTAAAACTCAATTTTTTTAATGACGTGTCTATCTTTTTTTCCTATTTTATTTTTTATTTTATTTCCTTATAAAAAATATATGAAAAATTAATGTTAGTTTTAAATGTTTGTTGAGTCAACCTAAAAAATAGCTGTGTAACAGACCGTCTGAAAGTGGACAGTCATATTGACAATGTCTATTTTTTTTTTTTTTTGCCACGTCAGCTTGAGGTTGAATATGCACGGCTGCATTGGAGACGCAATTATTAACATAACGTCTATTTATCCTACATGGCATCTTTTTTTTTTTTTCACAAGCCACGCTTTCATTGGAGATGCTCTTAGGCTCTCATTAATTTACAAACATATGGATAAAGAGGATTATTTGATGGTCACATACATTGTCCTAATTTATATATATATAATATTTAGTAGCAATACTAGTTTTATCTTTCTTTCACAAATTAAAAAAAAAAATACTAGTATTTTTTTTAATAAATAAGAAAATAAACTGACTAAATGATGTTAGTCCAGTGGTATACCCATCACTCACACCTACACTAAAAGGTTGTGAATTCAAGTCGTAAGTTCTTAATCCCTTAATCCCCCAAACACCGGATTATTATTAATATATGTTTATACGACAATGTTAAATTTGAAAATATATCCATGTTCCGGTTTTGACTTAGCCGCATCAAGCATGGGAGGATTGTAACTATGTCAAAAAATCAATTTAATTTGGGTCTTATCATACACGCTTTATAAATATATGTGAAGAGTTTTTTTATTGGTGGTTTGAGTGTAAATATCTTCGATTGGAATGATAGGTATTTGGGATACACATGTAATGATTGATCTCCACGATGCTAACCATATATGCATGTAGTTATTCTTTTAATTACAAAAGTTAAAACAATTATCGTACACCTAGAAAAAAAAAAAGCTACAAAGTAAGCTACATCCAAACACATGAAATTTTTTAATTCTTATAAAAATTTGTACCGTATATGTAGTCTTGGATTCAATAATATCCGACAAACTCTTACCCATTTAATGTCAGATTTCTGAAAAAAAAAAAAGAAAAAAAAAGAAAAAAAAAAAAGCATATTTCTGTTGTATTTGTCTAAACCTTAAATAAAAGATCTTTGCTTTATTTATTTATTTATTTCTCCTTTAAAAAGTGAAGAAACTTTAATAAAACTTGGTTTAGGATTGAAGAAAGAAGAAAGTAAAAGGAAATTGGATTAAAAAAAAAAAAAAAAAAAAAACGAAAGGCTTAAAGATGAGGTGACCTCTTCTTTTGATGACACCTATTTTACTTAAAAAGATGGGCAGCTAGCTAGTTAAAGAAATGATAACATTAAGAATTTCATTATTTTAAGGAAAATTTTTGTAAAGATTAAGAAAAAATAGTGGTTGTATGTACTATGCTATGATTCTTATGATCTTATCCAAAACATAGTAATGTCTCCTATTAACCCCTAATGCCCAAAAATTAAAAATTAAAAATATTATGTAATATTTAGTTAGTGAAAATGGAAGGCGTGTTCTCGCAATTCCACGCTAAATCACTTGCCGGTTAAAAAGAAGCCAAAATTAACATTTATAAAATAAATAAAATTAAGAAAAAGACCACCTTGTACTAAAATACTAAAATGTATGAGTTCGAGAGAAGTGAAGGAAAGGGAGGCAGTGTCACGTGTCGCGGTCTCAATACTCAAAAGGAATAAGACCTCCTGCCTCCTGCCTCCTGCGTGTAATCTATCAATGCTTTTATGCTACCCTTCTCGGTTGCTACAATGCACGTGTCACTGTCCTCTCTTTTTCTCTTTTTCTCTTTTTCTCTCCTAAACTTTTCTTCTCCTCCTTTTCGATCCCTAGGGACGACAACCGGAGACGGAAATTGGAGTTTGAAGTTGGAGCCTGGAGGGACCAAATTACAAAAACTTGAAGTTTAAGGGGGGTCCATGTCCCCCCGAGGCCCTAACCTACACAGGTTTCCACCATAATGAAAGCTAATCGGATTGGAACCGAATTGACATGTTTCACACTTGAAATTCAATTGGACCGAGAGACGAACGATTTTTCAATTTTCTACCAATATCGGAACCTATTTGAGGTGAGGTGATTTACCTATTTGAGGTGAGGTGACCATGCTTGATCCAAACAAGATCCATTTCAAATTATTATTATTATTATTATTATTTTTAAGGAAAAACAAAAATGTTCAAACCACTAAATATGAAGGGAGATTTGCATTTGCATACCTGAGGTTTTCCATTATTGCACATAGATGAGCAGAATTGGTTTTTCTACACTTACACCCCCTATTATTAACATAGATTCATTAACCACTAACACTGTAAGGGAATTATAGTCATTTTGTTAAAATAAATACATAACTTCATAAAAAAACTCAAACAAAAAAAAAATTGGAGAAGGTGATTTTAGTTATCCACAATTATTTCTAAGGAAATCACCTTTATATGGCCTCTCTTTATTTATTTATTTTATTTAAGAAAAAAAATTAAAAAAACCTTTAAAATTTAAAATTTTGAAATTCGATCTGAAAAATTGCTTTGAATTTTGAAATGTTTTTTTTTTTTTTTTTTTTGAAAAAAATATATGTTAATACTTATTATTTAATTTAATAATATTTATTAATTTTAACCCTTCATATACCAATATACCCTTATTTATCTAACTTCGATTTTCAATTTTCTTAAAGCATCCCCAAAATACTCTTCTATTTATACTCTTTAAATGTCTATTTGCTTACCTATGTGGCAATTTGAGGAGTGAAAAAATAAAAGCTCTTCCAAAAGACTCTTCAATTAGAAATAAGTTTATATTATTTTAATGAAAGTGCTCAAATTGCCCTCTCACCACTAAAAAATCTAATTGCCCTATATTTTTTTCAAAGTTAGAAATAATAACTTTTCATGTTATTTATATGTTATTATTAAATATTCAATATTAGTCTCGTTTTAAAGATCTACATGAGACCTTCCTAGTGGTATAATTTTTATGATGATATAATTTATAAATTAAAACTTATTATATCTTAATTGAATTTAATTAAAAAAATAAAAGATATAGATGTTAAATATTAATGATGATGTGATATAAAAAATAATATAATAATAATTGAAGAGAGAGAAGTTGCTCTTCAATATTGACGAGTGAGAAGCAAAATCTTATTTGAAGAATCTCATTTGAAGAGTCTGTTGGAGGCATATATGCTGACGTGGCTCGTTTAGTTTTTTAATATATCTTATTTGAAGAGTCTTTTGGGGATGCTCTTACGAAACCCTAACGATGGGGATTTAATTGACTATTAATTTAAACAGCGTGGATGAAAATGATCATTTCTTAAACTAGACTCTATAGTTCAAACTATAATGGAGTTTTTTAATGATAACCTTTATATATATTTATATATTTCACCTTCAATTTAATAAAGACACGTGACATGAAACTTTATACATAGTTTTACAAATTTCATACAAGGAGAAATCAGAATACTCTCCGGTGGATTGCTTTTTATCTTGTATTCTTGTCTGCAGTTGCTTTTATAGTACCATGTTTTCTTTTCTACTTGCCTTTTTACCTTTACTTCATTTCTACCTTTTTTTCTTTCTTTTTTACTGTTTGTGCTCTCTTGTTTTTTTTACTTCTTTTTCTTGGCTATTGTGATAAATAATTGCCTAACATTTCATTTTTTTACTGATCAGATTTTTTTTTTTTTTTTTTCTTCTCTTCTTCCTTCCATTTATTTATTTTAATAGAATCTAAATTCATTTACGTAATCCTCTCTTCCACATTGGTGGTAAGGAGTTTAAGTCTTACTATACACATTTTACTAGTATTTATAAAATTTTTCTTTGGATTTATATGAGTAGATAATTAGATATCCTGACAAGGGACTGGACCATAATTGGGGTTAGGGTAGACTCACCCTAACAATTCTAAAAAAATTGGAAAGTTAAAAAAATAAAAATTAATAATGAATATGTTTCCTAATAACAAAAGAAGACGTGTAGTCGTAGCAGGATGTAATACTAGGTGTACTTTAGCTGTAGGAGGTATTTGTACACTGTGCTTTTGCATGCTTTTTTCACGAATCACGAGGTAGTATGAATTATTTTATTTCATTTTTTATTTTTTAATAATTATTTTCTCTCATTCTTCCGGATTTACTTGAATTTGGTCCAATTTCTTTATTAACACCAACGATTGATCTTTCAATAAGTTATGTTTTTATGAATATTATGAATTTAAATATTTTATTTTATATTGAAATTTAAGGATTACTATTATTTTTAGTTTATAAAATTTTAGGAATAATCTAATTATCGGTTAATCTAATTTTAAATTTACAAACTAATAATATTGTTTAATGAATTTCTTATTGTGTTGATTGAAATTTAGAAGCATGCTTTTTAAGTTTTTATTTTATTTTATTTTTTAAATCACTTACCACATCATTTAAATTGATTTTTGGGCTAATTTTTTTGGTTGTCTGTATTAGTTTTTTAATTATTCTTTTTCTTCCATATTTGCTAGTGAGTAATAATATAAGCATTCCATATTATTATTATTTTTTTATTTTTGGATTTTTTGGTTTTTAATTAGAGTAATAGTATAATACTATATAACCCAAATAATTAACCTAAAATTTAATCCAAATAATTACCACACAATTCATAGGATGATACGGTTAATAAATAAACCACTTGCCACATCATTTGAATTAATTTTTGGGCTAATTTTTTTGGTTGTCTAGCATTAGTTTTTTAATTATTCTTTTTCTTCTATATTTGCTAGTGAGTAATAATATAAGCATTTCTATTTTCTTGACATGTATAGACGGTAATAAAATAAGGATTATTTTAATAACTATTATATTTGTGTGTGTGTGTGTTTTTTTTTTGTTTGGAAAAATCGTTGAATACAACTTAATTAGTATTTGATTGCATTTGCATTTCATGTTTATTTTAGAATTTGTTATTACTTTACTTTTTTTTTTATATTAATTTTGTTAATATATTTATTTAGAATATATATTTACTGGGTAAGCCTCGCTAATATGTCCTATTGACTAGGTGTATATTTATTTACAATTAATAAAATTTTCTCGTTTTGTCGGTTAAAAAAAAAAAAAAAACATTATAGCATACATTAGTGTTTAATTCTAATTACATCTCTTGACCATACGCTTGCACATGTATTGTTTAATATTGACGGTCCCGACAGCTCTATTATAATAATCATAATACGAAAAAATAAATAAATAAAGTAGCGATTGGCATGCATTGGTTTTGGTGTATTGCCATAAACTTCCTTTAGTACCATAAACTTGTCAGCAATGTTGTTTTTTTGCCATAAATATTTCAGCTCTGTTTAACCTTTAAAACCGATGATAATTGATAACACATCACTTCCAATATCTTATTTCTGTGTCATTTTTAAAATAGTAATTAACAAAAAAAAAAATAAAAAAAAAAATTCTTCTTTGTGTGAAAAATGAAAATATAATGAATTTTATCATTTTATCTCCCAAGATACATGACTAGTAAATATTTATAAAATTAACCGAAATATTGAGCTCCTTCAAAACCTAGATAGGGATGACACACATAATTTTGTTATGTTAAGCTCCAAATATAATTTATTGGATTTTAACGGGTGATTAATTTTGATTTTGAATACGGTTTTTATGACAAAAGTTGAAGTGACTCAATAGTAAACTTTTCACAACCACATCCATGAAATCATAAAGATATATCCTCTTTTCTCATTTCTAAATTTGTAATATTTCAAAAAAAGTAAAATAATTAATATTTTTTTACAAAAAAATAAAATAAAATTGTGTTTAGTTAGAGTTTTTAAATTATATTACAAATTTATTTTTGAATACAATATATAAACTCAAGTCAATATAGAAAGCAATAAATATAATCATTTTTTGTGGTTTTGAAAATCGAAAATAATTTTTAGATGCCAATAATAGTATTAAAGCTTTAACTGTTTTGATTATATCTTAAAGGGCATTGCTACAATACACTAAAACGAATTTCCAAGGTATCGATCCTCTTTTAATATATTTGACAATTAATTACATATATTAATTAATGTTCAATTTTACTAAATGTTACATTAACTACTCATAATATCAAATAATAAAAATTAAAAAAATTCACTACAAGTATTTTGTTGTGTTAGGATCCTCTTATAGCTTTATTTTTGTCTAGCTTGTTTTTTTTCAAGTGTAATTGAAACACCTGCTTACATGAGAAAAAATAAAAAGGACAACGAAACTAGGAAAAAAAGACAATGAGCCTATGAGAGAATTTTGATTCTCTCAAAATTAGGGGATGTTTAAAGACTCTTAACGAGAGAAATGAAACTTAATTTTGATTTACGATTTATAATATTTACTAGTCTTTGTTAGAGATCAATTACGTGGATCCTACGCACAAATCAAGAAAAATAAAAATGAATTTCCCTTTACCCCACCTAAGGAATTATCGATTCATTTTCACCCTTCCATCTCTTTCATTTTCATTGATGTTTAGTTCTGTAAACTCATCCCAAACCCTATTTTAAATACACATTTAAATTCAAACATATTTCAAATCCAGTTCATAACTATCGCATAAGGGATTAGTCTCCTAAAAGATTACAGTAAAACCCTATCTTATTTTTTTTATTTTTTTATTTTTTTTTATTTTTTTGATGTACTACATGCTGTGTAACAACTTGAACCAGAAACATTGTCAGGCTGACTGAATGAACTATCTTTATCATCAAACCATATTGAACGGTAGTAAAAACCCGGTCTTAATTATTGAAAACCCTTTTTAATCATGTCAAACACCGATCATGTATAGGTTTATGGTTTATAGTAATATCTTTCAAAGATGTAATGATGATGATGATTAATAATTCTTGATATATAGTACAGGTTTGCATATTGTCAGTGGTGGATGGAGGAGATGAGAGAGAGTTTTGACAATAATAATAATGAAAGCTCACATGATCAATTTACAATTACACACACAGGAGTACAGGACACATATAATAAGTGATAGCAGTGGCCACTGGCTTTTTTCACTCAAAGTAGTACTTACTGGTGCAATTCAGCTGGCACACCAAAACTCTTCCTGGTGCATTTCTATTTTGTACTCAAATAATACTTGATTGATCACCAGAAATTTTCACCCAAATACACTGCAAAATCATTTGAACAGAGAAAACTAACAAACCCTAATTTTGGAATTTAACTCGTTTTACAATTTTCTCATCATTTTTGTTTTGTAGTGGTTGTTATTGAACATGGAAAAATCATTCATTGAATTTGTGGACCTGTCTTGTTTCCAACTTTAGTTTTTATGTTATCAAATTGATGAGCAAAGCCATTGGCATGTAAATTCATTAAACAATCTATTTCAGTAATTCACTTGTTCAGAGACTCAATATACCTCTTATATCAAGATCAAATGGTACGTGTACGGTCAGAATATTTACCGTCATAATATCAGCTAGAAAAGTACTCATATATGTTTGTAAAATACGGATGGTGAAACTCGAACGTCCATACCATTAGTGTGGAAGTGAAGATGTATTACCATGAAGATTCATGTTAAAAGACACCTTTGACCTGGTTTTTTCTTTATGACGCATAATAGGACAATTAATTGTTGAATTGGATAATATATAAACCTATACTTTATTATATAATTAACTTGATAGGTAATCTTGATTCTTGACTAAACATAATATATATATATATATATATATTTTCCACCTTGCTTTGATGTAAATCTTTCTAAAAACGTACGGACCAATTTGAACCCTAAAAAGAGAGCTTCCTAATTAAGAAAAACTCACCATCACCACCTATCACAATCACCTTCTTCACTCTCACAGCTGCTGTTCACTGGTCAGAAGAAACAAGTAACAACTCACATAATTTCCATCAAAGTCATTACTCAGTCAAACAAGTAAACAACTCACCTTTTTTGGTCTCTTTTGGCATGACATATATTCTATATTATTAAATTGAATATAATATAATACTATAGGATTGGATTGGATTATTGGAATGGAAAATAGATTTGATAAATTTGGATTAAATTAGTTTCTAAATTCAAAAAATTGTTAAAATTATTGAAAATGTTTCAGAAGAAAATTACTATGTATATTAGGTTTCAACATAACCCACAATTGTTGTGGGTTATGTTGCCACTGTTGGGACAAGAATGTATCCAATCCCTAAATGCACCGAAAACTGAATTGGGTATAGTACTGCTCCAAAGTAACGCATCCAAATTTGTTTAAAAATCCCTAGATAGAGTAAAAATGTAGTGCTTATTCAAGATCTTTTGGGAGTATAATAATAATAATCATGCATTCTCGATTTAAATCATAGTACGTAACATGATAATTTATATCATATGATATATTAAATGTTAACGGATATCATAAGGAAAAGAAATAATGCACAACTAGAAAGCCCAAAAAAGCCCCCATCGGTTGATAAATAAATGAGTTTGGGGTATGGGTAAATAACTCACAAGTCAATGGCTCGAATCCTACCAATAACAAAAAGCTTAAAAAAAAAAAAATACTTGATCCATATATATGTATAGATAGATACTATCATTAATTTTATTTTAAAAGCCCAAAAAAAAAAAAAAAGAATAGCTAAAAAATAAACCTCAATGACGTGCCAAATAATTTGTCATTGTTATTCTCCACGTCATCACACGATTTATATGGTGCAAATAATGTGATACAATTAGAACGAAAAAATTCCATTTTTTTTTTATACAATCTATAGTCGGACCTAAGATATTGACAGATTAAAGGATCCCCTTAACTCCTTAAGTCTTTATCACCAAACTACATTGTGCGTTGGTACCCGAGTTTGTTGAGGAGAGTCCTACTCCTCGTCGAAGTTCAAATAATCCAAGGGAATTCTGTTAAATTTGAGCAATATAATTTTTTATTACTAGTCTAGCATTCGGCGTTTATGTTGTGACAATCGTGGCGATAAGGTTGCATAGATTGTTAAGATTTTTTTGTCTTTTTGTGCTTGTACAATTTTTTGTTCTATTCATCTACTACTATTCACTTGCCATGTTTCAGGCCGAATCTTAAACTTTTTGCATTTTATCTTAAAATCTTTTTTTTTCCTAAAAAAAAGAAAAGAAAAAAATTTGAGAGTGGTTATGTTTTGAATTTTGCATTAATTATTTGAGGCCTATTTTAAAATTTTGGTATAAAAATGTCAAAAGAACATATTTGTTCAATTTTGAATCCCCAAAACATTTGTTGGGTAGCTCAACTAGTAGATAGACGAGTTTGAGGTGTGGGCAAATGACTTTCAAATCAACGGTTCAAATCCTACCAATAACAAAAACTTAAAAAAAAATTACCTAGTTTAGATAGGTGGTAGACTGGTAGATATATATCGTAAAAAAAAATAAAAAACATTTGTTGAGTTGTGGGAGTGAGTGGGCCTACAATGTACTGGGCTCAGGCCCTATTCTATTCTCACTCTTTCAAGTTTCAACCCTAACAGTCTCTATCTTGTTAAAAAAAAGAATATAATAATAATAATAAAAAAAAAAAGTGTTTTCAGGGTGGGTTTGTCTAGACGTTCATTACTTCATTTTCACTTGTACTTGTTCAGTCCAGGTTAGTGTTCTCTTTCTCGATAAAGAATATGGAGTGAAGGGGTTTGTTGTTCTTTACTTTTTGCTTATAGAGCAAAGCTTGTTTTGTGACTGTTTTTTTTTTTTGTTTGAAAAATAATTGTGCTGGTTCTTTTTGTTGTGATCCTTTTGGCAGATTAAGTTGCAAAAATGGCTGCAAATTTGGCTTCTAAATGTTCTCGTGGTATGCAATTTCTAGCTTTTAAATGGGGTTTGGTTTGTTTTTTATTTTATTTTATTTGTTTATTGTATTTATAGTTGTGCAGTTCATATATGAAACTATTATTCATTGACATGATTGTATATGGTAGAATTAAATGGTTATGCATCCTGCCACCCTGGTCTTTAATGTTTTTTAGTTTATTTTTCTGGGTTGTGATCCTTGATTAGTGACAGAAACCAAATAATAGCAATTCCTTGTGTATTTGATTTGAATCGTGTAGGTGTAAAACATCTTATCCTGAACTGTTAATTGAATCTCTTGACCTTTTCAAACTTGGTTGATGTTCATATTGGAGACGTATTAAAGTTCAGTTAGCCGGGTTGAAGCTCCCTTAGACAAAACTATATGTCCCATGACACACTGTGTAGCTTCTTAAAGTATATATATTTATGTATGTAAACATCTGCATATACTGGTGCAATAAATGAGTACAATTTGATCGTTTATCGTGGATTCATGGGCCTAATTGCTTTTCTACATTCTTAAATACTTAACTTAAAAGATGCTCTCTGTACATGGAAATTTCAAGTAGTCAAATACAAATGCTCATATGACAAAGAAACAGCAAAACTATTGTAGGTGTTGAAGTTTGTTGGTTTTCTATTTCTCTGCCAATGGATCATGCATGTTGAGCATGTGGAACTCCCATCTAAAGTTAGTATTATTGTCTTTGAAATGTTTTATGATAGTAAAAAGTAGACATGATGATTAATAGTCATATTAACCGCTCTCTTGTGGTTGTGTAAAGTAAATAGATGTTAAAGAGTGATCAATGGATAATTAATTTTTAGATTGTTGGATAAAGCAAGTTGAAAAGGATGCTAAATCTGATGTTTTAATGGCATATGCTTGATCTGTTCATTGTATCGCTTTCTGTTACCTACAGAATTTATCTGGGACATTTTTAATTTTTTCAGTTTAATATGCTCTATTAAAATTGTTGATGAAAGACTGCTCTAGGCAATTGCTAAAATTGTCTAAAAGTTCTTGATTTTAAACAACAGCATTTTTATCTCCGCGTAGCTTATGTGTTTGGTAATTGGCATAGTAGCCACCACAACTCCGCACTGAATAGCCAATAAGGTTTTTGGGATTTTTGCATGAGCACTCTTTTGCTACAAATGTTGTACTTGCTAACTTGACTCGAATGATGTCATGAAAAATTATTGTTGAGCCTTTATTTTTGGCTTAAGTAGTATTTTTTTTTCCTCTATCACTCATTGGATTTTATTTGTTGTGTTGGAAAACAAAAACTAGTGGGCCGTTCATTGTTTGCGGGGCTTGGAAACAACTTGTCTAATTTACTGAGCACATCACATGAGATGTCACACAGCCATTTCTTGTCCCAGGTGAGTGTTAAGCTTATAGCTGTAGAACAATTCAAGAGGTTGATTTGACAGTCTATTTTGGAGGATTATTCTTTCCCAACTTAAATTAGTTAGAAAACCTTCCTAAGGTTATCTTTCTCTCTCTAGATGCAATTAGATACATTCATGTATAGTTTTCTTTGTCAAATTTTGAATTACTTGCAAGTGCATGACTCGATAACAATTATGAAGCTGTGGGAGTAAGCGCTGCGGAAGAGGCAGTTACCATATTAATGTGGCTTCATCCTAACCTTAATACAATGTATTTATATAAAAAATAAAAAGAACATAAATGGGATTAAAATAAGAGATAAAATGGAACCAGGAAACTTGAAGAGTGCCAATCCCTGAAAGTTTCAGACTTGAAAGCCCGTAACTATTATTTTCTTCTTGAAGCACCACACTCCAATCCTTCAAGCTCCCATGTCTTAACGCAAAGTCAATCTTTTTATCTCTCTCCCAAATTGAAGACCTAGTTTCTTGAATAAGATGTTGCATGCTTTCCTTATGTTGAGTTTCAGTGTGTTGTGCTCTTACACGCTAACAGCTCTAGTCTCTTTCTTATCTTCTTTATTTATTTTTTGTTTATTGGTGCTCTATTTTGTCACCTCCTGTTGACATGGCCTGTCTTAATGTTTGGTTTAAAATTCTACAGCAGCAGAGGACGTTCATACAAATGAGAACTGTTCTCAAAGTAGTGGATAACTCAGGGGCAAAAAAGGTGATGTGCATACAAGCTTTGAAGGGGAAGAAAGGGGCAAGATTGGGGGACACTATTGTTGCATCAGTCAAGGAAGCAATGCCTAATGGTAAAGTAAAGAAAGGAAAGGTTGTGTATGGAGTTGTTGTTCGTGCTGCAATGCAGCGGGGCCGTTGTGATGGGAGTGAGGTAAAATTTGATGACAATGCTGTAGTACTTGTTGACAAGCAAGGTCAGCCAATTGGGACCAGAGTATTTGGACCAGTCCCGCATGAGCTAAGGAAGAAAAAACATGTGAAGATCCTTTGGCAGAGCATATTGCCTGAGGTAAGGTTTTCTGATAGATACTAATTGCCTAAATGCTTTTAGGTTCTTATCCGTGTATTGATGAGGAAGGATTTTCTTTTTATTTTTGAAAGTATCTTCAAGAGCTGAATTTGACAATATTGAGTGCTAAATCATCGGCTTCTGAATCAAAGCTATCATATTCTGATATGCAAGTAATGCTTATTCTACTGAATTTGACTATTGGACCACTGATGTATACACAGTCAATTTTCCTTCACTGGGTGTGCAATGATTTATTTTATAACATCCTTCACCTTATAACATTCCTGTTGGTCAACAGTGAGGTATATTTTAAGGATTTAGCTTGAGGGATTAAGTTACAATATTTTGGTCAAGCATATGCAGAGCTTCATTGCCATGCACAAGGACCGTGTCAAGTTTGTTGTCATCATTTGGCTTCAGTGTAGGCCATTTGATATTTTCCTTTATTATAGGCTTTATCTTCTGTTTATTATTTGCGTTGTTAAAGGAGTAAACTTGTTTAACGAATCTCCTATTTTTCCTCTGTTTTTCTGCAGTGTTTCCATAGGGACTATTTGTGCTCTGTTTTTGCTCAATGTTTCTGTTGGGAATATTTTGTATTTAAGTATTTGTTGTTTTCTGAATAAAGGCGTGGAATTATTAACTTATCAACTCTTGAGTTGCTATTTGGGAGGAATTGACCTCTCGAAGTGTCAACATAACTATCTATTATATCTTCCTCACCTTATTTCTCAAAAGACTTTGGATACCTGTAACAGATTACATAATTTTTTCTGAGTTATTCTATTACCACAATTCAGTAGCAGTTATTATACCTTCTAAATTGTATACTCTGCAGATAATGAAAGCTCTAGTTGCAGTGAAATATTGAAAGAAATCTAGGAAACAGTGACAAATTGTCGTATAAGGTGCTTCATCCTCTGATAGTAGAGCTAAAATAGTAGGTTGCCTAGCTTTATAAGTTATAGCCATTTCCACAGCACCACCTCCTTGTTTGAGGAAATAGTTACAGAAATGGGAATTGCTTGATAGTGTAATTGATGATTTTCCTGTATACATGTATAACCCATACTGAGTCAACCCATAAGTGAAAAGCATAAATTGGAAAAACAAACAAACTTGTTTGTCTTGATTTAAGTGATAAGAGCCGATAAGACTTTTATTGAAAAAAACAAACAGTCCCTTAGAAAGTTAGAATTCATGAGGTCCGTTTCCAATATGGAAAAACAGTCTTTACATGCTGGTTTCATATTCTATTTGATTAATACTCTAGAACTCTAGTGAGCAATCTCCAGGGTGGTTTCCTATTCAAATTGAAGTACATGTATTCTTATTATTGTTTTTTATTATTCAAACAGCTTGGGTCTTTTCTAGTAGGACAGACCTCTTCTCCCAGAACCTGAAGTGCAGGGCGGGTCTATTCTCCAGCATCTTCTCAATTTCCTCCATGGGAAGTCCTTTTGTTTCTGGAACACAAAGCAGTACGAAGAACAAAGCTACCACTGAAATGACCCCGAATATTAGAAATGTAAAGGATGTTCCAATTGCCTCTGTTAAAGACAGGAAGGTGTATGCCACAATGAGGTTTGAAGTCCAGTTAGCTGTTGCCGCTATTCCTCCACAGATCCCTCGGAACCTTAGTGGATAGACTTCAGAATTGACAATCCATGTAACACTCCCCATTCCCGGAGAGAAAAATATGATGTAGAGTCCCAGGCCGATGAGGGCCAACCATCCAAATTTGCTGGGGCATCCCTTTGTGTACCATTCCCTGCTCTCACCAAGACAGGAATCCTTCACTCCGTCGTTTGAGATCAGACATGCCCCAGGTAAAAGCTACAATGACAAGAACAGTGAATATTAACTACAACTTAGAAGAACTATGCTGCTGCTGATGAGTGAGGGAAAATGTATTTTACCTTGTTAGAAGCCGAAGCACAGAACCCACAATCGGCAGATGAGGCCTCCAAACACTTCATGCAATCCCATCTACCGAAGTTTGTAGCTGAATTGTAATCTGGGCAGGTGTGATTCGAGAAGTGAGATGTTTCTATTCTGCTTACCATGGGGGAGTGGGAAGTAGTCTCATGAAAGACAGCCGATAAAAGCCCTAATGAGACTATAACGCCGCACAAACTGATGATAAGAAGCTTCTTCCTCCCGCTTCTGTCAACGAAGTATACGCTGATAATGGAGCCAAAGGCATTTAGGCCAGCAATGACAAGCGAAAGGAGGAGAGCAGTCTGGTTGGAGGCATAACCGGCCAACTGAACTATCGTAGGACTGTAGTACATAACCGTGTTTATACCCACAAATTGCTGGAAAATCTGAAGGCCAACACCAGCAACAAGTCCTCTTCTCACCGTCTTGGTTTTCAATAGCTTCGAAAGGTTAATCTTCTCAGATGACCCTTCTTCTCTGATTTCACTTTCAACCGATTCTTTAAGATCCCGGATTTCTACTTCAACTTCAGGGCCAGGAAATATTTTCCTTAGTATGCATTCTGCTTCCTTTTCTCTACCCTGCAATTTGGAGAACACAAGGTTGGTGATTTTGTGACTTTTGAGCATATGAACTTGTTAGTTCGAGAGTAAAAATTATCGAAGCACCTTGCGGTACAGCCAACGGGGTGATTCTGGAAGAGAAAACATCAATACGAACTGCAGCAGAGCTGGAAGACCAGCAACTCCAAGCATCCATCGCCATGTCCCTGGAACCTGAACAGAATTACCCACAAATAGGATTATCATTAACGCGTTGTCGTCGTCGTAGTCTATTATTTAGATTAATATAGGTTGCTAGCTTACCTTGGTAAAGGCCAAGTTGATGAGGTAGGACAGGAACTGGCCGCCGGTGATAAGAAACGCGTTGGTACTAACAAGGGCACCTCGGATTTTAGAAGGAGAAGTTTCAGAGATGTAGAGAGGGGATGTAAATGAAGCCATTCCCACACCAAGTCCAACGAAAACGCGACCGATGATAAGAAGAGCCGGATTAGGAGCTGAGGCCATGATAACTGCACCGACTAAGAAGAGGAAATCGGCTACAAGGAGTGCACTCCTCCGTCCGTGGCGGTCATTCATCCACCCACCAATTGCTGCTCCAATGATGGCTCCAGCTATTGCCATGCTGACTATGCTCTCCTGTTTTTATATATAACAACTACCATACATTATCAGCTTTGCAGAGCTCTACTTAAAATTATGAATTCTATACTACTTTTCGTGAAATTGTTTCTTAATCATACTTTAGAAAATCAAACACAAAGTTTAACATAAACGTGCATGTGTTTTGAGTCATGACTCATGAGTGTGCATGTCGTTGATCTATTTGTCATCAAATCTCTTGATTCCTTTATTGCAAGTTTGCAACTACAAGTTCCATGAGAAATAAAATTAAAAGTTCTTTAATTTCATTATATTTCTAAATATCTATTAGCAATCAGTCCACAAAATTGATAAGCCTCTTAATTTGTAACAAATTAAAAAGAAATAACATGTTTATGTATGATATTTACAAATAGGTTAATTGGCATTGATATCCCCTAAACGTGTCCAAAATTTGTACTATGTCCCTTGAACTTTTTTTTTTTTTTTCTTTTCTTTTCTCTTCTTCTTCTTCTTCTTCTCCTCTGCCACTAAACCCTCTGAACTGTCGTTTATTGGCAAACGTTTAGGATTATTGCTTCCTGTGAGGGGGCATCTAAAGTCGGCGTTTGTGAGAGTTTATGAGGTTTAATAGCCAAAAAAAAAAAGAAAAAGCACAGGGGTATAGTGTAAATTTTGAAAGCGTTTAGGGGTATCAGTGCCAATTAGCTTAAAAATAATAATAATAATAATAAAAATAAAAAATAAAAACTCTTTTAATATTTTATTGTACTTAAAAACTGTTTATATAAAACATGGCCTTTAAAGAAGCTTAATACATGGAGTGGTGAAAAGAGTGAAAAATGATAGAGGACTTGTGTCCAAAAATTATGTCTCAATTTATATTTAATCAATCAAATTGAGATTTAAAATTCCGTGTCCTAATGATGATAACAATAAATTTATGGATTTAAAATTTTCAAAAATATATAAATTTGTGTTTTTAAAATGATTAGAATTGAAATGGAACAGCGAAGTCCAAAAATGGATGGAATTACGAGAAAGAAGATATAGAAACCAGTACACACACACATATATATATATATATACACACGTATAATACAACGGCAAATTATACGTTACGTTACCTGTAACACAGTCTCTCTGCCCACAGTCTTGAAATCGTCATTGATGTAAAGCAGAGCTCCTGATATGACTCCTGTTTCATAAAACACAACATCACGTACAACAACGTTAACAGAGAGAGAGAGAGAGAGTGTGTTTGTGTTAGAGGGGAGAGACAGAGTACCTGTGTCGTAGCCAAAGAGGAGGCCACCGATTCCAGCGGAGAAGGCGAGGCGGAGGATGTAAGGATTCTTCCAAGTGAGAGCGAAACACTCCTTAAACGCGGTCGTATCGGCCACTGGTATTCCTCCCTCCATTTTCACGACACTCAAAACTCTGTATAATTTGTTACAGTAGTAGTAGTAGTAGTAGTAGTGTTTTAAGGTTGTAGAGAGAAAAAGTGTGTTGCTGTTGTTGTTGGATTTCCTGCTGTATTTAAGGTGAGATAAGAATATTTATAAGGATTTTGTTTGGTTTGCTGGAAAACGTATAAGAAAATGTGAGAGGGGAATCAGAGGATAGAGTGATAATATATTGGGATTCTCTCTCGGCCAAAGTCAATAAGTCAACAAAATAGATACACGTGTAACAGGTCACTATTTTCAGGCGCGTGTTTTTACTTTCCAATTCATTTCTTAAAATAAATAAAAAATTATGCATGTATGATGCATCATTTGTTGCATGACTAACTGCTTTTTCACATTAACTTTTTTGTGCAACCTAATCAATACTATATATATGAAATATGATATCATCAGTTTGAAGTTAAACGGGATTTCGCAAGATCAACTTGACAACTTCTATACGCATGTTTTGAAATATAATTATTCCTAACACTTTGCGATTGAAGTGTCAAAACACTTTACTAAGGGTATGTTTGGTATGACTTTTCAAGTAGAACTTCTAGAGTATACATTTTACTAATGAAGCTTTTATTGAGTAAAGCTTATAATAATAAAAAAAAGCTTTTAGTTGCATAACTTACAAAAATGGTGTTGACAATGTATTTTTTAGAAATAGCTTTTGGTTGTGTAAATTACAAAAATACGTTGACAATGTATTTATAATGAAAGAGTTGTATGGTGGAATATCTAAAATTATAAAGGGAAGTTGAGATAATTCATAAGTTTTAAAAAAAAGCTCAAAAAAAGCTAAAAAAAACTTTTGGGGAAAACCCAAATTTTAAGTTTCTCCAAGTAAATACAAAATAGCTTTTATAAAGGGTAATTAAAACAATTCTTACATTAAAAAAGCTGTTTTGATTTTTGTCAAACAACAATAAAAAACTTCAATCTAATATTAAAAAAACGTTTTTGGTCTTTACAAAAACCATACCAAACGCACACTAAATAATCAATACTACCGTTTTCATGGTTTCTTTTAAGTTGAGAATAATATTTTTACATAAAAACTTTGAATTCTTTTATTCTCTTGAATAATTCAATTCTTAACGTCGAGAATTAATATTCTTTCATATATACATATTTTTTTTGAAAAGGATATTCTTTCATATTGATAACATAGAATTGGATGTTTCTATTTTCCTAAAATGTTAAATTGTAATTAAGTTAATTATGAATACGCAAGAATCAAGATTTCATATTCTAAGAACATTTTTTTTTATATAGAAATTCATTTTTCTTCACTCAAAATAAATAATAAATAAATAAATACTAAACACAAAATCTCAGAACTCTAAGCCTATGTTTGGTAGGAAGGAAAAGGGAGAGGAAAGAAAAGGGTGGAGGGAAAAGGGAGGAGAAAGTGGAGATATGTGTGTTTGGTATAGAGAGAAAAAGGGAAGGAAAGGAAAAATGGGAGGAAAGAAATGTGGGTGGGACCCACCAATTTCTTTCCTCCCAAAAGTGGGAGGAAATGGGAGGGAAAGAAAGGGGCAAGTTTTTGGGCAAGTCAAAATTACCATCTTATTCAAAAAAAATTAATATAAAAAATATTATATAAGGGTAAAATAGTAAAATTGATAAAATGATATTTTCTTTCCTTCCTATTTACCAAACAATACGGGGGAAAATCATTTTCCTTTCCTTCCCTCATGTTTTCTATCCCTCCAAATCTTTCCATCCTTCCTATTTTCTTTCCTCCCTACCAAACGGACCCTAAATTCTAAATTCCTAAAGCTTTTCATTCACTTTGTTCCTTTCTATTTTTTCTTTTAAAAGATAATTTATTATTTTATTTTATTTTGTATTTCTTTTCCAAGACCTAGCTAGGCTATAGCTATATATGTTATTATTCTTCCCTCTAATAATTACGATTTAATTAATATTTTGATAGATAATTGGTATTAATAAAATAATATTAATATAAAATTTTGTTTATTGTTAACTAAGCTTCTGTTCAACCCAGTTTTTTTTTTTAAAAAAAAAATTATGTCACGTGTCATCTTCACGGCCGATGATTCAGATATATCTACAGTATAAACCTTTTGGATCTAGTTTAAACAATCATTTTAACTCACCAAAATTAAATATTATAATATATCAAATAAAATATAAAAAATAAAAAGATTTAAATATAAAAAGCACATTCATTCCCCTCTCACGACCTTGACCTCATGTAGTCATGTACATATAATTTTTAAGGGAAATTATCATTTCCCCCCTGAGGTTTGTCATATTAGATAAACAAGTCCATCTAGTTTCAATAATGACTAGTCAACCCCCTGAAATCCTAAATATTGGTCATTTTGCCTTTTCTATTAAGTTTTCTATCTAAAATCCCTTTGACAGTTAATTAAAAAATTAAAACGCCTCTATCAGGAATTGAACCTTCAACCTTGTAACTAAAAGCTATAGGCTCTAACCAGTTAAGCTGTTCTAGCTCATTATTGAATGTTTGTTGATTTAAATGTGTGTGTGTATATATAATTTGTTTAAAATAATTTAAATATGTTTATATAATTTAAAATAAACTCATATTTAATAATAATATATAAAAACAGATTTATGAAAAAGAAAAAGAAAAAGAAAATACGAAAACAAAAGGAAAAAAAAAATCAAAAAAAGGAAAATTTATTATTATTATTTTGAATTTTTTCCCTTTTCAATTTATGAGCTTTGATTTTCTGAGTTTTTTTATTTATCAAATTAAAGTAATATATTTTTTGAAAAGGAAAAAAAAAAAAAAAAATGAAAATTACGGACTTTGATTTTATGGGTTTCCTTTTGTTTTCTTTTTTTCTTTTTCTTTTTCATAAATCTGTTTTTATATATTGCTATTTAATATGAGTTTATTTTAAATTATATATTTATATGAGTAATGAGTTTATTTTAAATTATATAAATAGATTTAAATTATTTTAAAAAAATTATATAACTATATATATATAGATATACATTTAAATCAATAAATTTGCAATAATGAGTTGGAGTAGCTCAGTTGGTTAGAGTGTATGGCTTTTAACCACAAGGTTGGAGGTTCAATCCCTGATGGAGGTGTTTTAAATTTTTTAGTTAATGGTCAAATGGATTTTGAATAGAAAACTTGATAAAAAGGGTAAAATGACCAATATTTAGAATTTCAAGTGGTTAACTGGCCATTACTAAAACTAGAGGGACTAGTTTATCTAATATGGTAAACCTTAGTGGGAAAATGATAACTTCCTAATTTTTAATATCGACATGTCTCAGCATATTTTTATAATACTTTTGAAAAAAATAAGGGAGCACTTTACCCCCATTGTGAACGGAGCTACACATATTGGGAGCACTTTACCCCTTAGTGGGCCGACCCGGCGCGAGTCCGGATTAGTCAGGGTGTGGTCTGGGCTGATTGCACCGTATGGTGGATCCGCCCCACCCGGAAACCGGATGGTGTAAACAAAAAAAAAAAAAAAAAAAAATTTAAAAACACACATAAAAACAAAACCTTGGCACCAGAACTGGACACATGGTTGTGATAATAGAAAATTAGTTTTTTTTTTTTTATTGCTTGAAAAAAAAAAAAACACAAACTATTTTTATTGCATAATAATGTTTATGTCGGTTATGATAACAACCATTAGTTTTAGACACATACTAATATACTATGCTGCATGTTCAGTCACATGCATATCCTACAGCTGTTTATTTTTCAAATAATTAAAATAATACTGTTTAGTTGACCAAAAAAATATAAAATAATTGAAAATGGGATTCTTAATTAATAAGAAGATAAGATTTATAGTGATTAGGACTTCGGATCTTAATTACAGAAAGATGGTTAATCACTTAATGTCATTATGTAACAATTAATTATATTGAAATTTCTATACGCAAACTTTAAGAACTACATAAATTATTGTGTTAAAAGATACATTTTGGAAACCAAATCTTATTTGTATAGCTTAAATGAGGTGAACTTCCATTTATTTTATTTTAGGTTGGGTAAGTACATTGACAACCCTGAAATTAGGTATAATTATAGTGCGAGAATAAGTTTGTATTTATATACTCAATCCTCCCTTACTTTTAAAATAAAAAATAAAAAATAAATAAAAAATCAATTAACAAGTGACGTGATAGTGTAATTTTGACTTATGCAGTTAATTATGAATCAAAAGGAATGTTAAAAATAATAAACATATACAAGTGTGTATATATTTAATCAAATTTCATCAAATTGAGCTTCATGCTAAATGAGGAGTGTCACATGACCCTCTCTTGGTTGTTGAGGAGGCTCGTTACACCCTCGTCAAGTGACTATGTAATGTTATATAACTCGTTATGTACGGTGTAATAAACAACGTTACATAGACTTTCAAATTTGGGGAAAAAAAAGAAGTTACATAGTTGTTACCGCTTAACGTTACTTGATTCTTCTAAATTAACTAATAAATATTTAGTCTTTAAACAATTTCATATGAAAAAAAAAATAAAAATTGTGTTAACTATTAATTTGTTTATTTTAACTTCAATGTGGTATTATTTTTCTATTTATTGTTTCCTCAAAGAAACATTATTTTTATTTATTTTTAATATGTGTATATATATATATATAGTCTTTCTACTGTCAATTCGTCCTGATATAAAATATATCAGGACGAAGAATGTGGATCATAGATTATGGAGAAGTTTTGACAAATGCATACACTTTGAGTCAAAGTATGTAAATTTAATGGTCCACATTTTTCGTCCTGATATATTTTATATCAAGACGAACTGACAATAGAATAATTATATATATATATATATTATATAACATTTAATTGATATAATATAGCGATTGGAATGTACTTCCTTTAGAATTAGTATTCTTAAAATTGAATCTACAATAGTAATAAATAGAAAAAAAAAATTTGAAATGAAATATGGTGGATGAATATGATTGGGATTAGAAAATAGAAAAAAACGTATGTTTTCCTTTTTCTTTTCATCGGTTAGTGGAGAATAGCTTTAGCCTTTAGCTTTAAATTTCTATTTTTAGATTAGTTTATTTGTTACAATCAAGCTGATGATTTTTTTGGGATAATTCTTTCAATTGTTAGAAATCTTAAAAAAATAAAAAATTATTCTTCTTCTTCTTTTTATTCATTTTTTGTTTTGGAACAAGTATTTATTCTTAATGATTTATGGCCTTTGGAGAAGGATCAAAATTGTTAATTCGCATGATTGACAATTATTTTAATTTTTTTTTTTAAAAAAAAATCTATCACTTTAATTAGAGATTCTCATGGTTTTATGTAATGTAATGACATTTATACATAATCCTAATTAAAGTGATAATCCTAATATTCTCAGGCCATCAAAGGCTTTAACACCCTTCATAAAAGGACACATAGAGCGAATTTTCTTTAGAGAAGGGCAACCCCATAAGGCATGAATGGAGGTTTCAGGACCACGATTGCACACATGACATATACCATTACCATCAATCCCACGTTTCACCAAATTACACGCCGAAGGGATCTAGATGAAATAAGCTCTCTAGATAAACAACTAAAAAAAATCTATCACTTTAATTAGAGATTCTCATGGTTTTATGTAATGTAACGACATTTAGACATAATACTAATTAAAGTGATAATCCTAATATTCTCCGGCCATCAAAAGCTTTAACACCCTTCTTGAAAGGACACATATAGCAAATTTTCTTTAGAGAAGGGCAACCCCATAAGGCATGAATGGAGGTTTCAGGACCATGATTGCACACATGACATATACCATTACCATCAATCCCACGTTTCACCAAATTACACGCCGAAGGGATCTAGTTGAAATAAGCTCTCTAGATAAACAACTCGACCTTACCAAGAATCTTCATCCGCCACAAGAACTTCCATCAAGACTCAGAAGGGCTAAGCTCCGAAGAACTCGAGCTCACTAGAAGCATACAACCAAAATGGTAACCACTCTTCACTGAGTACGAACTAAGCTTCTCGAAGTGCCATGTAAGCGAGTCATGGATAGGGGATTTAGCACAGGGAAGGCTTAGGATCGTGTCAGCTTCCTCCTGCCAGAAGGAGTCTTGAATAAGGGTCTCATTCCAGGCACCAGACGGGAGTTTTAAATCAACCACCGTAGAGGAAATCCCCAGCACAAAAGGAGACTGAACCTTAAAGGACATCGGCTGAGGTAGCTACCGATCCCTCTAAACAGAGACTGCCATACCATCACCCATATGCCAACGAGAACCAGCCTCCAACAACTCCATACCCCACAGAAAACTCTTCCAAATATAAGAGTTGGACACCAAACTAGAAGCTTGAAACACATCAGAGTTTGGATAATAACAACTCTTTAAAACTTTGGTAGCTAAGGAATTGGGAAAATGGATAAGCCTCTAACATTTTTTCACGAAAAGAGCTCTATTAAACAAAGCTAAATCTCTGAAGCCCAAACCGCCCGAGTTCTTACTCAAACACATTTTCTTCTTACTACACCAATGCAATTTTCTCTTATCTTCAGCAGAACCCCACCAAAACCTTGTACACAAGTGATGAATATCATTCACAAATCCTTGCGGCACACGAAAGAGAGACATTGCATAGGAAGGAACTGCTTGAAGAATCGTATTAACCATAATCTCCTTCCCCCCAGCTAGGGATGGGCGTGGGGGCCCAATGGGGCGGGCGAGAGTACCCCTACTCCCACCCCCATTCCTCAAACCTCCCCTCACCACCTCCCCCAAAATCCATTTGGGGGGACTGGGGGTGGGGGTGGGGGCGTTTTGGGGGCAGGTCCCCCCTTCCCCACACCCAAAACCCATTTCCCCCGTTTCTTTTCAATTTCAATTCTAAATTTTTTATTTTCAATCCGAAAATAGGAATTCGAAATTTAGAATCCAAACATTCCAATCTGTAATTTGACACTGTTAAAATATTCAATCCAAAAAGTGATAAAAGTAATAAAAATATAATACAAAACCCAAAATACAATACAAAATAAATTATATATATATATATATTTTTTTATTTTTGGGGAAATGAGGTTTTGGGTTTGGGGGTGGGTACCCTCACCACCTCCCCCAAAATCTATTTGGGGGGAAAGTTTGCCCCCCACCCTACCCTCAAAATCCATTTAGGGGCAAAATTTGCCCCAAAAACTCCATGGGGGCCCGTGGGGTATGGGGCCCTATGAGGAAACGTCCATCCCTACCCCCAGCTATGAAAAGCTTACTTTGCCATCCCTTAACCTTATTCCATACCCTGTCACGAATATTCGCAAACAAATGTTTGACATAATCCTAATATTATAATACAAAATATCTACATAATTTTATTCTTAAATATAGAGAAAATTAACGAATGAAATATATTAAGAAAATATATAAAAATAATTTTGGCATACAATCTCTAAAATACTTTATACTAAAATCTTCCTTAGTGTGCAAACATTTACCCTAGTTGAATATTTTTTAAAGGGTAGTGTTAGGGGCACATGTTAAAAACATAAAAGTTTTATTTATAAGAAACTCAAGAGTTTTTCTCTACTAGGCATACAACTGTGAATATATTTATAACACACTTATCCACCTCATCATTTTATACCAGAAAAAGCAATATAATTGGGTTAAATAATGCTTACATGGTAAAAAGTGATGAGGTGGATAAGTGTGCTATAAGTATGCTCACAGTTGTGTGTCTACCAGAGAAAAACTCGGAAACTCAATCACCGACTCACCGTACTTATTGTAACAATTAATACAATAAATGTTACAGTTGACTTTCCTTCTATAGTAACTTTTGTGTTTTTTAACCTGTGCCCTAACACTAGTACACTACTCTATTTTAAATAGAAGATTGCAAGTGTTGATCAGAGCATCTCCAACGGGAGCGCCAATCTCCAATCTCCAATTTGCAGCAAGAATCATCTCCAACCGTGCACCAATCTCTGCTCCAGAGTACAGCGGAAGCAATTACGTCGCTATATCTGGGGATGGCCAAAGTTCAGCACTACTTTGCTAATTTCCTTTTTTTTTTTTTTTTTTTTTTTTTTTTTTTTTTTTTTTTTTTTTTTTTTTTTTTTCAGTCCCTCCATTTTTATGTAATCATGTAATGACCATTATTAAGATTAAGAGTTGTGATTGTATCCCTTTTTTCAAATTTTTGTTTAATCACAGTTTTACCCCTATTAAATCAAATGTATTCCAATTGTATCCTTTTAATTATCTAATGCTTTTGGTTAAATTATATTTGTTTTAATTTAATTATTATTTATATTAATATTTATAATAAACTAAAATTAAGTATGCTTTTGATGATCATATGGAAGCGCCAACACTAGAAGTTGAGAGGGCGGTAGATGAAAATACCTCTTTTCAAGAATTCCTAGCTCGACATAGACAAATCAAGGACAAAGAAGCTCATATTGTACTCCGAGATGCATTAATTGATCATTTGTGGGATGAATATACTAATTCAGAGAATTAAATGATGATTAATATATGCTTTTAATTGTGCTTTTTAAATTTTTTTTTTATGAAATGTAATGTCGAAGTTCAATTAATAATAAATGTAATCTTCTTAATTTCTTAACTTATCGTAATATTATCTTAATTAACGGGTGAAATGTTAATTGTTGAGAATTAATAAAAAAGGGAATATTTAGGGAATATTATTTTTAGAGTAAAATTTGGTGCAATGGGTTGGAAATGGTGGTATGAAAGTTACTACATTTTGCAACAAATTGGTGCAATGGATTGTAGATGGTCTCACTAGCTTATAGTTGATAATATCTCGTAAGATTATATATTTATATAAAATATCAGGATTGAATCTAACTTAAAATATCTCGTAAGATTATAGTACACCATTCTTTTTCTTTTCGCTAATTTTGTTTCCAATATTTCAATAAGTGGTAATGGTGGGAAATGTCACTTTTTTGACCAAGTTTTGTAAGAAAGTCACCACCTTTATAATCATCATATATCATTAGAAATTCAGAATTCATTTCTCAAACATCCAATATGTTCAATAATCATCATATATCAGGATTAGTGCAATGGATTGTACTAGATTATAGTTGATAATATAAAAATTAGTGCAATGGATTGCACTAGATTATAGTTAGTACACCATTCTTCTTCTTTTCGCTAATTTTGTTTCCAATATGTTCATCATATATCATTAGAAATTCAGAATTCATTTCTCAAACATCCAATCATATATATATAGTCCTTTTGTTTTGTACGGCCACTAGCCTGACATGGACGTATATATTCATTGCAATTCTATCGGATATCTCTGGAAGATATTAGATATGATATACATAGTCAAATGTTTGTCTTGATTTAAAATATATTAACACAATGAAAGGAACATATTCAATTACCACAGCTCAAGAAACAGAAAATAACAAAACCTAATTAGAAAATGAGCATCACCTTGGTAATGGACTCTCTGATTCTAATGAAATGCCACGGAACCCAAATATGTATAAGTTTAAACAAGTCATTAGTGATCAGATTTAGACTTGCAAGCTGTGACTTTTAATTGGAAATTGATTACGAATGGAATTGGAAAAATTGGATTTAATTGCCAACTACGTACTAGAAATAGGATTGATTATGGATTCGAATTAGCAAATGCTTTTATAAAATTATGCGATCCTTTCGATCTAAATTAGTAGGTTTTACATGAAGAAGTTCTATTCAATTGGGATATACATATAAATATATATATTTTTAAAAAAGTAATGAGAACTAAGTCAAGATGATATGGATCATGCACAGTCGAAAATTAACATAATAAAGAAGAGAATAATTACCCTTTAAAAATAAAAGTTCTATTGCATATATTTGAGTACAATTTTTTCTTTGAAATCAATTTGTTACAAATTTTAAAGAACATGTGAATTATATTGAGTTCAGTTTTCATTGGCGGTGAGGGGTAAGAAAGAATAAAAAAAAAAAAAATTGATTTTTTTTTTAAATTTTTTTATTTTGGGGGAAGATAGTTCATAGTTGTTTTTAATTTATCAACTTTCTTAATGTTTACTACAGTTCTTTAGTTTTAAAAATAAAATATATAAATCAATTAAAAAGAACTAAAAAAGAGTTGATAATTAAAGGCAAAATATCACCTTTTTTTTTCTTTTTTTTCTTTTTTTTCTTTTGTTGATGGAGATATTTTCAATAATTGATTTGCTTATGACACTTTTTCTTAAAAAAAAAACTAATAATACTAGTAGGATAAGAGATTGATTAAGACCTGACATTATATCACTCTATTAATTAAGAATGGATGTGTACTTTGCTTAACAATACATTTAAATAAAATTGAAATAATTATTTACATAATCTAGATAATTAATTAAAGTGACCATACTTTATTAAAGTCATACTTTTATGTTGTCAAAAAAAAAAAAGAAAGAAAAAAAAAAGAAAGAAAAAAAAAGTCATACTTTTATAAATGATTTTAACCCCAAATGAACAATTATTAATCACTTTCCGTTATTAACGATTCCTTTCCTTGTGTAGGGGAATCTAAGTTCATTGTTAATGATATAAAGTTGTTGTTATCAAATGTAGGCGCTTTTAAGTGTTTAGTTGTTTCCTCTTCTGGAAATTCCTTTGCTCTTAGGCTTGCAGATTCAACTTTTTTTTTTTTTAGGGAGTTTGTTTGGCTTGACTTTAGTTCTCTGTAATTGAGTTGGTTGGATTGTTTGTACTGCTTTTAGAGTTCTTATATATCAAAAAAAAAAAGTGTATGTCGAGTTTTTATTGAACAAAAAGATACAAATCAATTGATAATTATTATTATATTAAACATTAAAATAATAATAATAATAATAATAATAATGCACAAACATAATTCATATTGGTAAGTGTCAACTTGTCACGCGATTTGAATTTTAAATTGATTTGATTTTGATAATTAAAAAAGTAGTGTGATAATCAAATATTCAAATGTGATAATTTTGCCAAATTCAAAACGTTTTTATGATTGGTTTAACGTGAGGTGAGGGCCACACTTTTTTCAATAAGTTCTTTGATGATGACTTCACGTGCTCTCGTGTCCCATTTAACTTCATCAATCCTTTCTTTTTTTCTTCTTTTTTGCTATATTCACGATTTCATTTATTATAGTTTTGTAGAGATGGTTGAATATTGTCAACTAGCCACCACAAAATAGGAAAAAAAAGAAAAGAAAAGTCATATATATTTATTGTTTCGTTTTTAGTTGATAAATTTTGAGTAATACTTCTCTGATCAGGATTCTCTTCTCACCTCATATTTTTCCTCGCATTTTTAAAGTATATGATTGATTGTTGATAAGGTGTCAATCACATTTTAACCATTCATCCATTTCAATGCTTATATAGTTATATGTCATGAGATTAAGTGATATAAGGATGAGATAAAGTGAGGTGAGAAGAGGATCTTGGTCCTTCCTTCTTTTTACTTCAAACAAGTATATATAAAAAAGAAGATTGGAAGACTTATAAGTGCTTTAAGGTGGATTTTCATCTACATTGGGATAAAATTGAATTTGTCATCAATTGTCAAAAGGGAGTTTTTATCCAAATTCGAGAAACTAGTATTGTTTTTTAAATTTAGTCAAATCTCATGGGTTTTCATATTAAATCATCCTTCAAAAAAAAATAAAAAAATACAAATGTATGGATTTTATTATTTTATTAATTTAAATTTGAAATATTGTCCGGAAACTAAATTGACGTTTTTAACATCAGGTTACATTTGGGTGTGATGCGGATATTATAATTCTATTATTAATTGATTGAAGCTATTTTTTTTTTTTTAAAATGCAATGTTAATGTTTTTTTTTTTGGTCTCGAGGATCCCGGACTTCGTCTAGGCACCCATCTGCCTTTTCTCCCAAACCGCGTGACACACCCATAGCCAACTTGTTGATTCTAACAGTCTATTTGTTGGATGTTATGGAGGATGACATATAGGAAACCTCAGTCCACACTCCCGGCTACACAAAGATGCAAGCGGTTAAATCAGAACTCGCCTTCGTCTGGGTAGGATTTAAACCGCTGACCTGGAAGTTACCCGTGCCCCATGCCCGTTCTACCACCAGCTGAGCTAGCGCCTTGATGACTGACCATAATGTAATTGCCAAGAGTAAAACCAAGGACTTGAGATTTTCATCCCAAGCCTTGGACCACCAAGGCAATACTTTAATGATACCAGACCATGGGGTAGGATTTGTTAGGTCGGTTTGAAGTTTTGTGTTAAAAAAGGTATTTTCTTTCATGTCTACCTCACGGGGCATAATTAGAAAATGAAAGAAATTAGTTAGAAAATATATATATATATATATTGAAACAGGTAAATGAAGTTGAAAAATAATATAATTATAAAGTCAGTCAAACTTTTATAAATAGGTGACACATGGATCATGATTTGGTGGTTAATTAAGTCGATTCAGTATTAAAATTCATTTTTGATTGTTTCCATATGAAGAAGGGGAGATCATGAGAAGACCACAAATTTCAAACCTAATTTTGACATTCATTGATTCATTTCACTTTATTCAAACTGCATGTATACATATTTTAAGAAATGAAGCTTTAATTTTATAATTATCTAAACAATTTCATATGCATTTTGGAGGCACATATAACTATAAAATGCATCAGCAATTAACTAGTTTCAGATTTGGATAAAGTCCACTGTAAGATCAAAATTGTATCTGCAATTGTAAATGCAGAGATTAGGACACAAACCTATAAAGAAAAATTGAAGTTAAATGATACAATTTTGTATGAATTATCATATGCGGAATTTTTACACTTTTTTATTTTTTATTTTATTTTATTTATTTATTTTTTATTTATTTATTATTATTTTTTTTCATGCATGATCGATTATGTAATGTTACATAGTGATTTGCATACTTTCCTAAAAATAAATCATGCCATTATGGCCAATTGAGGCGTAGCTCAGCTGGTAAATGAACGAGTTTAGAGATTGGGTAAATGACTTCCAGGTCAGCGGCTCGAATTCTACTAATGGCAAAAGTTTTAAAAAAAATATTTGATCCCGAATTAATATATATTGTCAAAAAAATAAAATAAAAAATCATGCCATTATGTAACACTATAGACCGAGGGCATAGGACCCATAGCTCCCTTTCCCTTGAAAGTTTTATTTTTAAAATTTCTTATAAAATAATTAGGTTTTATGTAATAAAACTCCAAACTAGAATTTCTAGCTTCGCCTCTAAATACACAGTGGACTTTGTAATGTTATATAGTCAATTCCATATGAAAATAAATAAATAAATAAATATATATATAGGAAAACCCTTGATATAATTGATGAGATAAGGTTGATCCATTAATATAATCACAATTTCCATTATTTAGTTTGTGGTTGGATCGAGCTCTTACGCTCATGTGATCGAGACTTGAACGGCTTTTCGGCATGACCTCAACCCATATCAATCAAATCCAGATATATAATTATTTCATTTTTAAGATATCATGCATTTTGAAATTGCAGTGATGATCATCATGATCTCCAAATTGTGTGATGAAAAATAACTTACGGTTGTCAATGTCGCATGCGCGCAAGGATTTGTGGGGGAGATGGCAGATAGGCAAGTTCAAAAAGAATAATTGAAATAATAATTTTTTAGTACGAATTGCGAAATTCACCACTAAAATTCAGATAAATATACATGAGTAACAAAGCAAAAAAAATAAAATAAAACAATTTCCACCGAGATTTTTAAAGACACTTTAATAATTAGTTTTTTCCCACTTTTTTTTTTTTTTTTTTTGTGATGCTATGAAAATGCGCTGCTCCTTTTTCTAGTGTTGGCCATTCATGAATCATGATCATCAAAGTTGACAATAAGTTTTCAATTTTATGACGGCAAATTATCACTGTCTTTAAATCTGGAAAATTGAATAGGTCAGAAGATTGTTAAATACCCGATGGTTACTGAAACTTAACCTCTGACTTTTTTTTTTCGAGGTTTGAATATAAGTGTTGATCGTTAGTTAGTTTTTTTTTGTTTTTTTGTTTGTATTTAAACAAAAATTTGAAATCAAACAATTTGACATTTAAACTCTTGAATTACTTTTAAACATAAAAGTCAAACCTGAGATATTATTAAAACTGAAATTGAATAATCGTTCTTTTATCACCGAACCATATTGGTTTATGTTATACTAAACAACTTATTATAATGTTTTATTTTATTTTATTTTATTTTTATTTTTATTTTTTAAAGATATTGTAATGTATTTTTATTTGCTACTATATAGGCAAACAACTGAAAAAAAAAAATCGTAAATCCTAAACCAAAATTATTAAATATTGATAACATTTCATAAATTAATTTTTTTTGATTGTTAATAATAATTAAAATTATATATTTTTTAATAATTTTTTAATAAAATATTATCTTTTTATATATAATTTAAAAATTAAATATATTCCTTTTAATTTTTTTATTTAAAAAACTAGTTAAAATCCGTGCACTTTACCACAAATTTATTAGCAACATATAAAGATTGGATGATTTATAATTAAGATAAAATTAGAAATATATTAAATTTAGGAAGATAGTTTAGGAAGAAATTTTTTTAAATACACTTCAGTATTAAGTGATAATCTGGAATTCTAACCTTTTATTTTAAGTTGTTATTGAACATTTTAAAGTTCTTTGAACATTTAAAAAAAAAAAAAAAAAACTTAATGAGTTAAATTCAGACCCATCAAATGACAAATATAGAAAAAAAAAAAAAAAAAAAAAAAACCCTTAATGCTTCTTCATCCTTCATTCATGTTAGCATATTCAATGTTTAAGAAAATCATGTGACTCATTAATTGATGGATCACGACGATCGAGCAAGTTGTTAAGAATTTTTGGACTGTTAAAAACTTTTTAGTTGATGGAAATTTAAAAAGATCGAGACCAAATTAATATTAAGTTTCCCTAATTGTTTCTTTAAATAAAGAAGTTGCCGGAAAGCTGTGGCATTAAGAAGCTAGTGACCATATTTTGAGTCCATGTTGATCGATCATTCACAATTTCAGTCTGATGATCAAAACCTTTTTATAAATTTAAAGAACATGCAATGCAAGTCTTTAAATTGTCCTACCAAATTTGGACATATACATATATAATGAAAGATATCAAAATCAATTATTACTTTTTGTTTTTTTTTTTTTTTTGGTTTTCTATATATAATCTATAAAGAGAAAAGAAAAATGGAATAAAGCACAACTTTTTTTTTTTTCACATCATTTTCTGCCACCTTCCAAACTTGGATTATATTGCTTGTTTGGTCTACATCGTTATTCGATTTTCAATAATCGGAAGACATAGAGTACTCATCTTTCTTCTGCAACATGCATGTACACTACACACCATGTGATTAATCTTAAACTTGTTATAAATAGAATTAGCCAGCAGTAACTCGTACGTCCTGTATGATTATCTTGCTACTTGTTTGGTTTATATCGTCATTGAGTTTTTAATAATCGAAATTCGAAAGACATGTAGTCATCTTTCATCAGTATCATGTACAGTTGTACACCATGTGATTAATAAATCAGTATTACCACAATTTTTTAATTTTTTTTTTGTTCAAGATTAAAACACAAAACCTCTTGATCAATTATATTGTTCTGGATTGTCAAAAAAATTATATTGTTCTGGTGCCAACATGGGCGTAGCTCAGCTGGTAAATGGACGAGTTTGAGGCTTGGACAAATAACCCACTTTGTACAGAATGTATGTGGTGGTTAGGGCCAGCCCAGGCTGATGAGGCGGCCTCCTTAGGCTCCCAAATTCATTTAGTGTGTATTCTATGTTAGGCTCGAATAGAGTTTTGTTTTTGTTTTTTAAAACAACACACATGTCAATTATTATTTAAAAGGTCCACCAAAGAAATATTTACATACAACCCATATGTTTTTGTTGTTAAAAAAATGCTCATTAAAGAAACAAAATCATTATGCTTTTTTAAAATTTTTTTTTTTTTTTTTTATAGACAAAATCATTATGCTTACCCCATCACAACATATCAAATTGCAAATTACAATTCATTGTATTAGACATTTGAAATTTTTTAAGGTTCTTTACTTTTTTGACACTTAGCATCTCTCAGCTATGTTCTTGGCTTCTTATGAAATTGAGAATTAGTGGGAAAGTAATTGTTCTTGGATTGGAATTTGGAAGCTCTCTTCTTGATATCAGTTGTAGTTGTTTTAGAAGGTAATTTAACACATCTTTTCCTTTTTCTTCTTCTTTTAATCTGAAAAACCTCTTTTCGTTTTTCTATTTTAAGTTTTGTTAGAATTTTGTATGTATTATGTATTATGGAACCCAGAGGTAAGGATTCAAGAACCCAACTACCCAATAGAAAAAATTATTCTTGAATTTTTATGTATGCATTGCTAGAATTGTTCTTGAATTTTCTATGTATTCTATTAGAATTTCGTTTTTCTATTTTAGTTTTGTTAGAATTTTGCATGTATTATGTATATGGAACCCGGAAGTCAAGATTTAGGGGTCTCAGTTTTTTAGTTTGCCTTGTACCCCTGAAATCTCAAGACCGGCCCTAGTGGTGGTCTCTAGGTTAGATTATGGTTTTAAGTCATATTCAATGGGGTTCTTATGAGCACATGATCGTAGAGGCAAAAAGAGGGATGGAAACAGACAAGCTTTAATTTTGACATGCACTATATATTATTGTATGGAGAGAAGATTAAGACCCCTGGCAATTCCACTACCTTACACTGTCTTCCATTATCTATTCATTCATGTCTTCATGCTCTTCCTACCTTCCATGTTCTTTTTATTCCATGCCTCTTTTGCTAAAAATCATCAAATTTAATTTCCTTTTTTCTTCTCAATTTCATTATATATGTATAGTCTTTCACTAGTTCGGTGGTTAGGTAGTTGGGTCGGACCCTTTTTTATATATATTTTTTTATATTTTATTTTATGGGGTGAGGTATTATTAGATCGGGTTATCAATAGCGTAAGTTAACTATTATTAATGGATAAAATAATTTAAATAATTATCAACTATTATTGATAAATGATAATGATATTTAATTGTTAATTTGTCACCAAAATCACATGCTAAAAATTTGAAAAATATTCGATGGTGGAGAAAACAATAATGATCATGAGTACTTGGTCAAAAAATTATTCAAGTATCTATAATATTCTTAAAGAAACATAAATAATTTACCAATGAATTCCTAATTTCGTATAAAACTAACACTTTTTTTTTTTTTTTTTTTACTTTTCAAATACTTTTTGTGATTCGGAATATTTCTCAAGCTAACGTGTCATGGTCAGGGATCGCTCTTTTTTTTTTCCCCTACTTTCTTCTAAGATTACTTTTCTTCCATTTTGCTTTTACTAAATGCTCGAAAATTTTGACAAGGAAACTCCCCATTTGAATAAGTCGCCGAAGCAATATGTTTTGTGCTTTGGATACCAAAAAGAAGAAATTAAAGAAAAAAACACTTTTGATAACTACTTCTGCATATGTGGTCGATTGCCTATGAATATGATACGAAGACAATCGCTTTTTTTTTTAGTCAATTCTTAAAATAAAATTTTTAAAATAATTCTTATTAATTTAATTATAATAAATTAATTAGGATAATTTTAGATGTTAAAGATATGAAATTTTAAGAAAATTTCAAGGCATTTTTATAAAAATTGATAAGTTAGAAAAAAAACAGACAAAAATATCAAAAATACAAAAACTACTCAAAAGGGA
Source organism: Acer campestre (assembly GCA_954870605.1). Classification (NCBI taxonomy): domain Eukaryota; kingdom Viridiplantae; phylum Streptophyta; class Magnoliopsida; order Sapindales; family Sapindaceae; genus Acer; species Acer campestre. Next base: position 17,873,019 of record OX940809.1, read on the forward strand.
TAGTTTGAATATCCTTTTTATAAAAAAAGGAAATCAATATCTAAATTATACAATAACCTTCAAATTTTGAGCACAATTTAGTTTTGGGTGGCTAGACTCTATTGCCACCCAAAAAAGTTCTCCCCACACTCAATTACTCTCTACACCCACCTTAAATTTTTACAAATCAATTAACTAGTCTCTACACCCTATCAAATAACGAAATTGACCTTAACTATTATTAACAACTTTAATCCCATCATTTTCCTTGAAACCTATTTTATTACTTTTGATACTTGAGTAAAAGCAGAAACACAAACAAATGCCATTGATTTTGAATTGGAAAGAAAATGGCAAGATATAATATTGGATTCTTATTGTATTTAATAGATTAATTCAACCTATGGAAATCCACTAATTTTGAGTTGGTCATATATATATTACTTATTTGTTTTGAACCGAATCCACCACCATGGACAATTTTTTCAACACCACATAAACAACAAGAATAGCAACAACAATAGTGAAGGGGATGGAGGAGACGTCAAGTCCGAAGGCCACTCAAACACCAGCTTCAAGAGTGTTGATTATTATTAATTGATGCTATAAAATAGTGGATGCATGCAGAGGCGAAACCATAATTTTTTTCTGGGTGGGCTATGAACAATTTTATATAGATAAAAAATTATACAATATAATAATAATAAAAAATCATTTTAATGACAAATCTAGATGGTACGAGAGAATTTTCATTAATTAAAAAATATATATATATATATACATAGTCAGAGGACATAATGAGCCTTAACCTATTATAACCAAGAAAAAAACACAAGAAAATAAAAAAGAAATACGTGTGCTATGTAAATACAATAAGATTCTACATAAATTATGACTTCCGAGGCTTCAAAGAAGCAAATGCATCTATTACGGAATCTGAATCAATTGTATTATCAATTTCTCTTTTCAATATAAACAACCATACAATTCTCAAGAAACTCATCATCCATCTTCTTGCGCAAAGACATTTAGACAAGTTTCATAGCCAAAAATAAAACTTAATTTTTACTACATAAAATTAAAAAATAAAAATAAAACTTACGGCTTTCTTCTGTCGACGTCTATATACCTACACAAATTCAAAAGCTATGAAAACTCATAAAATTGAAATTCTTGGAGACTTGGAGATTAATTTATATGGTAAATCTATTACTTTCTGTTGTTGTTTAGGGGTTAAAATTTCCAATTTGATTTTTGAGTTAGTAAAGGGTTAAGAATTCTCAATTTGATCTTTCACTTGGTTAAGGAAATACAATGAGCTTATTAATTTAATTATAATAAATTAATTAGGATAATTTTAGATGTTAAAGATATGAAATTTTAAGAAAATTTCAAGGCATTTTTATAAAAATTGATAAGTTAGAAAAAACAGACAAAAATATCAAAAATACAAAAACTACTCAAAAGGGATAGTTTGAATATCGTTTTTATGAAAAAAGAAAATCAATATCTAAATTATACAATAACCTTCAAAATTTTAGCACAATTTAGTTTTGGGTGGCTTTAAAAAGTTCTCTCCACACCCACTCTCTACACCCAACTTAAAATTTTACAAATCAATTAATTACTCTCTACACCCTATCAAATAACAAAATTGACCTTAAATATTATTAACAACTTTAATCCCATCATTTTTCCTCGAAACCCATTTTATTACGAAAATTGGCTCCAGAGTGGGGAGAAAAACTCTAAATACTTTTATTCGAGAACATTTTCCTGAAGAAGTTGAAATAAAATTAGGGGTATCTATAATAATTCTGGGGATTGGGTCTTTGACCAGGAAGACATTTGTAGAGTTGTAGAGCTTTATTTTAGGAAATTATTCTCTTCGGGTGGTTCTTGCCAAGATTACATGGATAGAGTTCCCGTTGTGTCCAGCCTTGCTTATCGGTAGGGATGAGCTCTTATTTAGACAATAATTTCTCTTTGGATGAGGTCCGTCGGACGGTTTTTGACATGTTTCCTATGAAGGCTACAGGCCCGAACAGCTTCCTACTCTATTTTTTCAGAAGTTTTGGCTTGTTATTGACCCTGATGTTACTATGGCATGCCTGGGTGTTCTAAATGAGGGACATGGATTGGAAGATGTCAATGAGATGTTGATCACTTTGATTCCTAAGGTCATAAAAGCATAAAGAATTACGGATTATCGTTCGATTAGCTTATGTAATGTCTTATACAAAATAATGGTGAAGATGCTTGCTAACATATTCATGGGAGTTTTGGGTGAGTTTATTTCTGAAATGTAGAGTGTGTTTATCCCTAGAAGACTTATTTTGGACAATCCCATAGTAGGTTTGAATGCATGCATGCGTTAAGGAGTCAGAAAAAAGAGAAGGTGGGTGTGATGGCTTTGAAATTGGATATGTCAAAGGCATATGATAGAGTGAAGTGGGGATTTCTAGTTGCAACGATGGGGAAACTTGGTTTTTCAGTATCTTAGGTTGATCGTATCATGCAATGCATTACATCGGTCTCGTTTTTGTTTCTCGTGAATGGGGTATGATGTAGCTCATTAAAATCGTCTAGAGGGCTTAGACATAGAGACCCTTTATCTCCATATATTTTCTTAATTTACACAAATGGGCTTTCCAGACTTATTTTTTTGACTGAGAAGACCAATGATGTTTATGGGTTTCATTGTAGTAAAGGAGGCTCGAAAATTTTTCACCTCTTCTTCGTTGATGATAGTCTGATCTTTAGAGCTATTGATAAGGATTGCTGAGCTATTTGAAGGGTGTTGGATGCCTATGCTTGAGCCTTGGGCCAAATGGTGAACCTCTAAAAATCGACTATGTGTGTCAGTAGGAAAGTCTCCCATGTTAAGGTGGAGAATTTGGTTAGAATGTTAGGAGTCCGGTTGGTTTCATGTCATGAACGTTACCTTGGTCTTTCGAGTTTTGCAAAAAAGAACAAAAAAAAAAAAAAACTATTTTTGCTAGTATAAAAGACTGTGTTTGGGACCAGATTAAGGGTTGGCAGAGTAAGCTGTTTTCTTTAGAGGTAAAGAGGTGCTTCTGAAGGCTGTTGTACAGGCAATTCTGATTTTTTAGGCTTCCCAAGGGTCTAATGAATGAGTTACATAGACTATGCACTAGATTTTGATGGGGGGTCAAGTGATGAGAACCGCACATTACACTGGTGTTCCTGGAAAAAAGCTTTATCATAGTAAGGACTTAGGTAGATTGGGTTTCCAGGACTTTATTATTTTTAACATTGTTGGAGGCTGATTCAATATCCCAATTCTCTGGTAGCTAGAATTTTAAAACAATGTTTCTTCCTAGAGGATCATTTGTTCCATGTTAGTTGCAGTATTGGTAGCTCTTATATTTGGCAGGGCCTTTTGTAGGGTATGGAGTTGCTTGAGTCTCGTTCTAGATGGCGTATTAGAAGTGTAGAGTTTGTCTCCATTTATCAGAATCATTGGATTCCTAGACCTTTGACTTTCAAAGTTATCTCACTTCCGGCCCTTGGTGAGACTGCTAGGGTGTCATTTTTGAAGCTTCCTTCAGGTAAGTGGAATGAAGATTTGATTCGTGCTTCCTTTATTTCCTAAAGATGCAGATTTTATTTTAAGTTTACTCTATTCTTCTTCTACTTCTTCTATGGTCAACTCCATCATGTGGCATTTTGATAAGATAGGTTCTTTCTCTGTTAAGAGTGGCTATCATTTTGGTTGTAATGTGTGGTCGAATCTAGGATCCTAGGGGTTAAATTCGGCTGAATCTTGGTGGAAAGTCCTTTGGTGGATGAGGCTTCCTTCAAAGATTAAGTTATTTATTTGGTGTGCTTGCAATAATTAGATTCGGACGCATGTTAATTTGTTGTTGCGAAAGGTTCCTATCGAATCTGTTTGTCTATTGTGTGGCCAAAATTCTGAGACAACCATGCATGCACTATGGTCTTGTGACTCTTGTCCCTTGCTCAGATTGATTTGGGAGTTATGTGACTTTATAAAAGGCTTTTAGGGGGATGACAATTCTGACTTTCTAGACTTTATGATTTGCTGCAAGTATTAGCTGCTTCATGAGGAATTTGAACTTCTATGTTTGGTGTTGTGGAGAGTTTGGTATAGTCGCAATTGTAAAAATCATGATTTGGCTAATGAGACTGTTCCTTAGGCTAAGGCTTTCCAAGCTGACTACCAACGGGCTAATTAGCTCTTGAAAGATAAGGTGGTTGATCGGAGGAGTAATTTTTCTTTTTGGCAGCCCCTTCGAAAGGGAATATACAAGATTAATAATGATGTAACCGTGGTATCATCATCCATGACTCTGTTGGAGATGTAATGGCTAATGTGCTCAGTTAATTTAGGTTGGTCTTTCGATTCAAATAGCAGAGGCTTTGGCCATTAAAAGGGGGTTGCAATTGGCTCGCAATGTCAGACTTTCCCGTGCTCCGACGAATCTGATGCGCAAGTTGTGGTTAATCTTATTAAGCTACATGGTATACCTTGCTATGAAGTTGGGTTGATCATCAAGGATATTAAGATGCTTTTAGAAGATTTTCTTTCTTGTGCTATTGACTTTACTCATAGATCTTCTAATAAGGCAGCTCATGGGCTTGCCAAACTTGGTTTGTGAGTTTATACTGATATGTTTTGGTTGGATGAATGTCCTCCTTGCTTGCTTCACATGTCATTTCGGGTGATTGCCCCAAACCTTTGTAGGCTTTTGTTCTTTAATGAAATCTTCTTTTCTCAAGGGAAAAAAAAAAAAACCAGATACATAAACAAATGCCATTGATTTTGAATTGGAAAGGCAATGGGAAGATATAATATTGGATTCTTATTGTATTTAATAGATTAATTCAACCTATGGAAATCCACTGATTTTGAGTTCGTTATATATTACTTATTCGTTTTGAATCGAATCCACCACCAGGGACAATTTTTCCAACACCACAGAAACAACAAGAATAGCAACAACAATAGTGAAGGGGACGGAAGAGACCTCAAGTCTGGAGGCCACTCAATGCTAGCTTCAAGAGTGTTGATTAATATTATTTGATGCTATAAAATAATAGATGCATGCTATATGGATCCTTAAAAGGATAGAATAAGGATCCTCTGCTGAGCCACAACTATGCTAAACTATGATGTCCTTTTAAGGATCCAGTGATGTGTCTTTTAAAAAAGTGTGGTCAGGATTTATTCTTTTGTTTGTCTCTCATAACTTAAACTAAGACTATGTCATTTTGTAAATCCAAATCCACCTAAATTCTGATAACTTGAATGTATATGTCTTAATATATATATATATATTGAACTAAATAGTCTTTAATAAGTGAAATATTTCTTTTCCTCAGACTTCGAATCCCAAACAACTGAACAAACTCTCTCTAACAATATTTGGGTTCTGGTTTCTGGTTTCATAATATATATATATTTAAAGGTGCTTCACTGCTATAATATTATATCACCTATATCTCTATTTCTCTTCACTGTTTCTATAAGAGATGGACCAATAGTATGGAAGTCTCTTAAAACGATATCATTTAGGTTAATTGTGTGAAAATAATAATAATAACAAAATGGTGTAGTTTTAGTTCAAGTTAAAGAGAAACAAATGAAAAAATAAATCCTAACCACACTTTTTTTTTAAAGACACGTGTCACTGGATCCTTAAAATGATAGTATAGTTTAGCACATTCATAGTTCAACAGAGGATAATTGTACTGTCCTTAATGCACATCACCTCATAGCAGAAATGGTAGTGCACCACACTTCCACACCTAGTGGTAAGGGGTTTGAGTCCCACCATCTGCATTTTATAAGCATGTGTGATGAGTTTTCTCCTGGTTGGTGGGAGTAGTTATCTGGACTGCACATGTATTGTCTAATTTTGGCAGGTCCCGACAACCCTATTGTAATAGATGTAAATGTAATACTTCAAAAAAAAAATTAAAAAATCATGGATTAATGTGCAAATTTTATTGTAGCTTGTACTATATGTCTAGATTATCCATGTCAAATTTTGTAAGATTTGGAGATGTAGGGAATTAATTAAAAATAGTGGATTAGAGTGTAGTTAGTTGTGGTAATTAGCTAGAAGAATAGATTCTAAATTTAGTTCAATATAAGTCATTTATGCCGATTAAATTTGTGTGGAATTGGTGGAAAATGTCACTTTTTTGAACTGATTTGGTGACAAAGTCACTGCTTTAATAAGTTTAGTTTAAAGGGGCATTTTTTTATGGCACTCTTTTCAAAGCTATTTATGGAAAAGTCACCAACTTAATAAGTTTTGTAAAAATAGCACCAAAGTATGTGATCTGCCAAGATTGCCTCTCACTTATTCTTTCATCCTCTCTCTCTCTCTCTCTCTCTCTCTCTCTCTCTCTCTCTTTCTTCCTCTCTCCTCTTTTTTTATTTCTTTTCAAAAACCTCCATTGATCCATCAATGGAGATCAAAACGACCTCCGTCGAAACGGTCAACTCCATTAGAGGTCTTCGAAACGACCTTCGTTATAAAAAAAATTCTGGAAATAAGTCTCGGGTAGCTGGAAATAGCTTGAAATAAGTCTCAGGTGACCTACCCGAGACTTATTTCCAAATACTCAAGACTTATTTCAAAATACCCGAGACTTATTTCCAGAATTTTTTTAATAACGGAGGTCGTTTTGATCTCTATCGAAAGGAGTTGACCGTTTCGACGGAGGTCGTTTCGACAGAGGTCTTTTTGATCTCCATTGATGGATCAATGGAGGTTTTTGAAAAAAAAAAAAAAAAGAGAGGAAGAAAGAGAGAGAAGAAGAAGGAATAAGTGAGGGGTAATTTTGGTAGATCACATACTTTGGTGCTATTTTCACAACACTTAATAACTTGGTAATATTACCACAAAACCAATGGAATTTGGTGCTATTTTCCTCTATTTCCTCAAATTTAAAAGGCACCTATTATGGTGAACTACCAAAAATGTCCTTACTTTACACATTCTCTTTCTTATTTTGAAGTTTTCTAATATTTTATTCTTTTACCTTCTTATATAACAGACCTCCAATGGGGTTGAACATCATAACATTATCAATGCAACTTCATTGGATAATTAGTTTTGTGGCTCTATGCAGATGCATTCGGGGGTCGAGCTGGTTGTGTGAATTTTGAATCTAATTGAAAAGGCTCAGAGACAAATTGAAAAGACTCGGAGACTATTTACAAAGTCTCGGAGATAGTGTTAAAAGCTTGGAGACTATTTACCTTAAAAACGAAGATACAAAATTAACAAAAAAAGTTGATGGTTAAAAAGGCTCGGAAAAGGCTTGGAGACTATTTACAAAGTCTCGGAGATAATTGAAAAGGCTCGGAGATTAATTGAAAAGGCTCGGAGATTCAAAATTGACAAACCTATCATAAAAAATGAAAAAGCTCGGATTACTATTGAAAAGGCTCGGACAATGTATGAAAAGGCTCGGAGACAGTGTTAAAAGGCTCGGAGATTCAAAATTGACAAATCTATTCATAAAAATGAAAAAGCTCGGATTACTGTTGAAAAGGCTCGGACAATGTATGAAAAGGCTCAGAGACAGTGTTAAAAGGCTCGGAGATTCAAAATTGACAAATCTATTCATAAAATTGAAAAAGCTCGGATTACTGTTGAAAAAACTCGGATAGTGTATGAAAAGGCTCGGAAACGGTGTTAAAATGCTTGGAGATTCAAAATTGACAAACCTATTTATATTCCTTTAAAAAGCTCGGATTACTATTTAAAAAGCTTGGAGACTGTTTGAAAAGGCTTGAAAAGTGTTAAAAGGCTCGAAAACCCAGATCTTCATCGTCTTGCAGATTCTTGTCGACTTCAGGATTATAGAGCCACTGCCGGTGAGTTCGCCTTGAGATTTTCAGTCAAATTTCTTGCAAACGTGAGATTTTCATTCGGATTTCTTGCAAACGTGAGATTTTCAATCGGATTTCTCTCTCTCTCTCTCAACTTTTTTCTCTCAATGTTTCAAAAGACACAAACTGACAAAATAAGGGTATTTTTGTCTGGTCACCTTTTAAACTTGAATCAGTAAAGTGGTGATATTCTTACAAAGTCAGGCCCAAATAGTGATAAAAAAATTTTGAGTCCTTAAATTTGCTTTGGTAATGAGGTTATGATAGTAATCCATATTATAATTGTATAGGTTTGAGTGATTGTTGAGCTTCTAGAACTAGAGCGGATTTGTTTGTGTTTGAAGTAAGTAAACTCATATATGTCGTATTATGTTTTCAAATATGTATATATTATATAAGTAAACTCATCCATTGTGTATTATGTTTCCAAATATATATATATATATATACACATAAATTTTTAAGTCAGTGCATCTTGATATAAATTCGTGAGGATATTGAATGTGAGCAACTTGTTTTACATACTTTGACTCAAGTGTATATGCACTTGTCAAAACTAGTGGCTTACATTCATTATCATGATAAAGTTATATCAGGATATACTGTCCAGATCGGGACTGTATATATATATAGTAATTTTCCAAAGAGGACTTTTTACAATGCACACTTTAAGCACCTTTGAAGAAATTGCATAGAATGAATCTTGATTTGATTTTTTGTATGGATGGTGAAAACATTGAAATACATTTATGGAAAAAAAAAAAAAAAAAGGTGCAAGAACTATTTTTTTCTGATTTTTTTTGAAGATATATATATATATATATATTTATGTGTGCGTGTTACGTATTTAAATATCCTATTACAACCCTATTACTTCCAACAATCTATAGTTGGAAATATTGGGCCACAATCCAGCCCATTAAATCAAATTGGACCAAGTTTAGGGTTTCTTGTTTACATGTAGCCATTCCGACATCTGATATTGAAGTTCCAGGTTTTTTTTTTTTTTTTTGTTTGAAAATCTAAGATTTATTTTGGTCAAAACTGTGCTGGAATAGATTTTTTTTCGCAAAACTAAAATTGATTATAAAGCATTAAAGCATTCAACAAATAAAGGGGTTTTTTTTTAATTAATTTAAAATTAAATTTGTATAAAGTTTAAAAAACCACCTAGATATTTCTATAATCAAATCACTTAATTAATTTCAAAGATGTCAGTCAGTTAACCTATACATTTATTTATTAAATAAATCGCAAAAAGTGGGGAGACCCTTTCCTTAAGAGTTGCAATTCAAACCGTGCTTGTAGAGTCTAAGGGCCTGTAAGCCGTTTTTTGTTTTTGTTTTTCGAAAATAAAAATGAAAATGAAAACAGTGTTTTTGGTTTTGTTTTTGAATTCCGAATACGCGTCTGGTAGCATTTGCTGGAATCCGTATTTTGAAAATAAAAACGGAAAAAACCCATCCGGTAGGATAACCAAAACTTTCGAAAATTGAAATATCAATTTTTAATTTTTTTTTTTAATATTATAACAATTATAAATAAATGATTAAATAATTAACAAAAAAACATTTTTTAATTTAATTTAGGGTTTAAGAAATTTTAACAGTTGAAGGGGAAGAGAAAGAGGAAGAAGAAGAAGACCAGATCGGCAGAGATCGGCGGCGATCGGAGGAGGAAGAAGAAGAAGGGAGGAGGAAGAAGAAGAAGATGACGGTGGGGAGAAGAAGAAGGTGACGGCGGGAAGAAGGAGAAGAAGAAAGGAAGAAGAAGAAAGAAAGAAGAAGAAGATGGGTGGCGGGAGCCATGGATGAAGAAAGGAAGAAGAAGAAAGAAAGAAGAAGAAGATGAGTTGAGGAAGAAGAAGATGAGGTCGTGGGTGGTGGGTGAGAGAAAAGAAAAAAAATAATTTAAAATGACATGGGACCCATTTAATTAATAATATGGGACCAACTTTAATGAAAAACAAAAACAAAAACAAAAACAACTTTTTTTTGTTTTTCAAAACTTCCACTTTTAACACTGCTTTTGTTTTTCATTTTGTTTTTGTATTTCGAAAATAAAATGAAAAACGGTTTACAGGACGCGAATTCGAAATCGTTTTTGGAAAATAAAAACAAAAACAGGCTGAAAACGTACTGCAGGACGCCACCTAAATCTTTTTAGGTATCAATAGACTCCTAATCCACAATGGTGTCCGCTTTAAAATAAAAACCTAAAACCATCGGAATCATCAGAAAAAGGCAAAATCCCAATAAGTGGTTGTCCGAGTCCATGTCCTACATTGAAGGATTGCCTTAGTTTCTAACTTAAACACAAACAATGCAATCCCTTCAAAATCACTAAAACTTCACATTAATAGCAACCTCCATTTTCAACCAAAAATCAATCATTTCATCAGCAGGAAAAAAAAAAAAAAAAAGCTATGACCAAATTAAATACCCTATTTTCAATCTCTAATATCATCTGATATGGACACAGGATCTCGCCAGCTTATCAAATTTCCCTCATTAAGAATAAGTAGAAATTCTTCGAATTCGGATGCAAGTTGGCGGGAGACGACAAGCTTCGTTGAAGATCATCATGATCTTAGATACATAAGCTTGAAGGACATTATCTTGAATAGTTCAACACCAACATGTTATTCTACGAATTTACTAGGAGGCAGCGATTTCATCAATTCATCCAATATTAGCATTCGAAACGAGCTGGTGAAGCGAGCAGCCTCTGCCTATATTCAATCATCAACCATTCTGGTGACGCGTAATGAGAATTATTTTGTTAGTTTCTGGGGGAATATAAGAAATAGAGCTCAAACTTATCTGTGTTGGAATGATATATACGAGATCAGGAACCCTTTACGATCTTGTTTTCGACATGTTTATAGGCTTCTTGCTCACACTGTAGAAAGTGTGTGGAATGGTGTGGTTCGGATGTCATGAAAAAGTATATATATATAGGGTTTGATTCCTCTTTAGTGTCATTTACATATTGTTTTTTGTTTTTTTATGATGTTTTAACATCCATTTTTGTATGAGAGAGAGCAAATTTATATAACAGGCCCACAGGGTTTATCTCAAAAAAAAAAAAAAAAAAGCAAATTTATATTACAGCTCGGTTTGTTGAATGAAGCAATTGATTTCGATCATTATTAATAATTCTCTGTATGTACTTGTATTTTTTTAAAGCTTATAAGCATTTAACAAAGAATATATCATTTTCCTGGTGATTCAAAGAACATTGCATTAACCTCAAAATTTGTTAAAAGTGAGAACAACCCTCTTTGTGAGAGGAGAGGAGAGATTCTCGTGAGGGGTCTCTCATATCAACATATATAAGATTGTGGATTTGAATTATGTCTTTCTTCTCCGACCCTAAATTGGTAGTAGAAAGAAAAAAAGCGTACAAAGTATATATATATATATAGTAAGACCTCTTTATAGCGATACTCTATATAGGAATAACCTCCATGTAGTTATAAAAAATTCAGGTTCCAACTTCAATTCGGCCAGTTATAAATAAGAATAAACTCCACATTATAATAATTTATAATTTTTCTAGATCCCGTCTAATGGAACTTGGCTCCACATAGTAATAATTATCTATATATAGCAAAAAATATATGCTATGTTACATTAAAGAGAATGTAAAATTTTAGACTTTTAAGGATGATCGACTTTACATATTCCCAACACTACAGATACATGTACTAGTTTTTTGAAACAATGTCTATCTCTTTTATCTATGTTTATACCTTGGGTTTGACGTACATGCTCCATTAATTAATTATTAATAAAGTGCATACTTTATCTTTATACATTTTATGTATTAAAATAACTTCTAGCATTAAAAAAACGCTTGCATTAAAGATAACTAAGTCAAAACAATAATTTTTGTAACTACACCTCTATTACGTTATAACCTTTTTATAGTAATAAAATTAGTTTGGTCCCACCATTATGACTATAGAGAGGTTTTACGTACATAAATAAGGTATCACTTATATTAACATTCGTAAGATCATTGATGAAATTTAATAAATTTTAATGAATTCTAGTGCTCAAATATATAGTTTTCATTGAACTTATGGTCCACAAAAATAAAAAATCACATAAAAATTCATTAAAATTGATTGTGTTTCATTAATTTCCTTACGAATGTTAATATAAGACCAAACTTTAATGGTGCATTAATTAAGTTTTACTATTAAGGTAAGAAATGAAGATAGTATTGATCATTATTCTCGGCTGATGCAATATTGTCTATATACAGACTTATGATATTTATGGTGATGTGGTTGTATACTTGTGATACCACCTACAACATGCACCAACCGATATAGCATAATATTTGCTCCATTGATAAGAGTAAAATCTTTGTTTGTACATTTTCAATGATGAGGCAACGGTTTCTTTTGTTTGGCTTTTTTTGAGCAATTAAGAAGGTCGTGCCTAAATGCCTAATGCTGCTCACAAAATGATTATTTCAGACGGCAGTGGAGAAACCTATTTCATGAATTCTCCCCAATTCATTTAAAAGATGCGCAATTGCCACATACCGGAAAAGTTTTCTGAAAAAAATAAATAAACACAATTACAAATAGAGATTACTATCGTGACTTTCAAAAATCAATAATGCTAAACATTCCACCTTAAATCCCATTGTTTTCATCCCACTACATGTGGTATGTGAGGTGTCAAATTGTGAGTGGATACACATTAATGATGATTTATCTCACCTACCTCATGTATCCACTCACCATTTGACACCTCACATGCCACATGTAGTGGGATGAAAAAGGTGAGATTTTAGGTGGGATATGTAGCATTACTGTTCAAAAATACATATGGCTAGAGACCTAATCAATATTAAACGTTAAGGTGGACTGGAATATATATATATTTTTTTTTTGACTGAACATTATATGATAAAATTTCATTAATTAAAAATGAATTTGGATCCTCTCTTTATTTCATCTTTTTCCTAGCCTTTTTAAAGAATGTGATTGGTTGTTGATAAAGTGATTGTGGAAACCAATCACATCTTAACCACATATTCATTGTAATGATTATACATCATGAGATTAGATGAGGTCGAAAAAGATTATCCAAATCCAAATTAAGATATACCTAGTCAAGAGGACATAGTGAGACTTAACCAGTAAAATGTATGTTCTTAATAAATACGTTAAGAAAATTAATTAATAAAAAAGTCAAAACAAATTATAAAAGAAATATGAAATACAAATACAATCAAGCACTAATTAAATAAGTTGTATACTTGTATCCTATGATTTTTCAAAAAATCAAACTTATCAATTATGAAATTTGGATCAATAACACCAACAATCTCTCTTTCCATGTAGAGTTGTAGATAATCATAGAGTTTGTTAGACAATCATATAGTTTGTTAAAAATTTATTTTCCATCTTGTTGCGAAGTTATGTATTGATAAGCTTCATTGTAGATAGAGCATCACGTCATATAATTACTATTTACTAACAAATTTAGAAGCAAAAGAATGATTAAAAAAAAAATAACTTAACGAGCAAGTATCAAAATTTCAACCAAAACAAAATAATAAGAAATTCATTAAAACAATATCGTTAGTTTATAAATTTAAAATTAGATTAGTTAATAATTAGATTGTTCCTAAAATTTTATAAATTAAAAAAATTATATATGATAATCCTAAAATTTCAATAAGAATAAAATATTTAAAATAATAATGTTAAAAAAAAAAAAAAAACGAAACCAAATTTTAGTAAATTTGGAGAATAGTAAAAGAAAAAAGGAAAAAAAAATAAAAAATTCAAGACTCGTGTTAAGCGTGAATTGAGAGCCTAAAACAAAGACAGTATTAACAAAAAAAAAAAAAAAAAAAAAAAGTTTGTTTTAATTTGTTTTTATTAAAATCTGATTTTACTTTAAGTTTTTTTTTACCAATTTACATGTTTACGCTAAGGATTTAGGTAATTTCACTAAAGTTCCCATTTGTTTATGAAATGTCAATTTTTAACCGTATTTCTTATCTTTGCAATTTTAGTCTTTTAATTTTCTAAAACACATCACTTTAGTCCCTTTGACCAAATTACTAACAGTCAACTATGACTATATGTACAAAAGTATGATTTTGCCCTTATTAGTACGTAATACAAGCTGAAAATGTCAATTTTACCCCAAAAGGTTTTTTGTTATTACATTTTTATTTTTCAAAATTTCTTTTAAATACTTTTCATATTTGGATATTAAATAAAAATCAAATTAATAAGAAAAAAAAAATACATATTCTTAAAAAGCCAAAAAAAAAAAATGAAATAGTTATAAAAAAAAGTAGGATTTTTTTTTTTTTTTTTTTTTTTTTTTTTTTTTGGTATTAGCATAATATTAATTAAAATATAAAAATTAAAAAAAATTAAAAAAATTAAAGAGATTGATTGGATCTCCATCATTGGATGTGGAGATCTAACGGTGGAGATCCAATGGATCTCTATCGTTTTAGCAATGGAAAGCCAAATATCTCCATTGTTAAAAAGGAAGATCTACGAATCTACATTGCCCAGTGAGCAATGGAGATTGAGACACGATCTCCATCACTCGCTGAGCGATGAATTTCGAAAGATAGATCTTCATTGTGATAGAGACCATCAAAGGATCTCCATCGACCGAAGATTGAGATCCTCTTATGCATATCCATCGCTAGTGGAGATCCATCTAAGTGGAGATCCAAAGATGGATCTCCACCATTGATGGAGCTCTATCTAACGGCGGAGATCCATCTTTAGATCTCCACTGTTGACGACTTTTTTTATATATATATAAAATAAAAAAATCACTTTACATGTAAGTGACCAAAATAGCCCTATTTATGTTAAGTTTGACTAATGAAAGGACTAAAGTGGTGTATTTTGAAAAAAAGGTAGGGACTAAAGCTCCTAATATGACAAAGACGTTTTAAGAAGTGACATTTTTCTAAAAAGTGACATTTTTCTAAAAACTATGGACTTTAGTAAAATTATCCCTTGTGGATTTAATAGAATTCGTAACGGTAGAGGTATTTTGAGGTTTTTATTAATGGTAAGGCCATCTCCAACCCAAAATGCTAAAATGGTGCAACTCTACAGCAAATTACAACAACTTTCACACCAATTATTGTTTCCATCTCCAACCTATTGCACCAAATGTTACTCTAAAAAGAATATTCTCTTGTTTATTATTTCTCAACAATTAACATTTCACTCCTTAATTAACAACATATTACAATAAGTTAAGAAATTAATAAATTAGTAAATTAAGAAATTAAATTTAATTAACTAAAATATAGCATTTATTATTAATTTAACTTAAACAATACATTTCATAAAAGAAAAAAAAAACACAAAAATAAAAGGGATGCAATTGGAATAAATATGATTGAATAGGGGTAAAACTGTAATTAATCAAAATATTTAAATGAGGGATACAAACATAATAAATTTTATTAAATAAGGGTCAATGTTTGAATAAGTTGAAATATAGGTGAAAATATATATAAACGAGTCATAATATAATATGGGGGGGAGTAGATTTTAATCCCTTTTTACCAATTTTACAAAAAAATAACCCTAACTAGTCAAAAACTAAAATCAAGTGTAAAAATGCGGAAAATAAATAACACGAGATTTTTACGTGGAAACCCACACGGGAAAAAACCACGGGTTGTTTTGTGTACCACACTAGAACCTCAATCCACTAATTGTAATGGCAATTACAACCTAGGTTGACCACGTCAAACCTTACAGGGTTACTATTCTACCAATACTACCCGCAAGCCTTCAAGAGCGAATCTAGTCCATTGCTTGCAAACTACCAAAATGTAAATACATGACTTGTCTCTCAAAGAGAAGAGATAAACATAACCTAATGTGAATATGAGCAATATTCAAGATGCGAAAATGCAAGGTTAGACATTTAAGCTTATCTAGGCATGAATGAACATGTTAGAGACATTCCTAGATATCATGTGGCTATATGACATTCATACAACCTAGCTATATGAGCAAAACAAACGCTATAGGCAATAGCTATCACAAACAACTCTCAAAACACAATAAATGCTATCTTGAAACTAGTCAAGTAATAAACGAGATATCTTGTAGAGAAAGAACATGTGAAATAATGCTTATGATACATGTTCTAACTACAAGTCATGTGAGAAAAGATGAACACCCTATAAAAATCAAACTAGAACATGCTAGATGATGAATGAAACATGAAAGTATGATGTGTGTTTGTGTTTTTGAGTAATAAAAATGAAGTCTTGATACCTTGGCTTTGAAGATACTCAATAGCTCTAAAAAAGATGTAATTTTTGCTCTAAAAAACGTCCAAAGGTTATCAAGGCATATATATATGAGATCCAATCAAAGTGAGGTCGATTTGGGAAAAAACGTTTCAAATTCCCATCATGTGTGCTGGTCAACCAGTGCACCATACCAGCGCAAAGCCTTTAAGCACAACGTGCGCTAGACGAGCGGTGCAACTGAGGGGCGCAAGACCAGCGGTATACCTCTGGGGAAGTTGCGTTGGTGAGGCTGTGCTTGACGACTAGCGCAGCACCAGCGGCACACCTCTACCAAGGTTGCGCTGGTGTTGCGCATGAGGACCGGCGCAATGCGCGGGTCAAAGCACCAGCGCACAGACACAAACTCAGCAAAACAAAAGAGAAATGTCCAAGTGTGATATGTGAAGAATAAACATACAAAAAGCAATAATCACACATGCATGCTAGAAAGTGTGTGTGTGCAACTAAATCTCTTCAAATGAGAGTTAAGATCAAGTAGCTACCTTCCTTGAAGTTCTTGAAGTCCACAATGAGATCCTTAAGCATTTAAGTAGAAAATCTTCAATCATAACCTACCCTTACAAGATTGAACTCCGTTGTGATTTTGTCAATGAAATAAGTCAATTAAAAAGTGAGGCACTTACAACAGGGAGTTAAAAAAATAAAGAAGAAGCACAGAGAAAGGAATTGCACTTGATCAAGCGCACCAGATGAAAGTGGGGCAACGTCGCATAGCTTTTAGTGTATTGGTTGGAGAGCAAAATTGCAACAACTTGATGATTTGGTGCATGGGTTGGAGATGCTTTAAGGGAGAAAAATTCAATTTACCGGGGAGATTTTGGGTTAATTGCACTAAACCCTGACGTTTTACAATATCACACATATATTGTATGTTTGCCTTTATTACAGATACATACCCTTGACTAATGTTTGACTAGTCTAATACAACAGTTGACAATCATTCTAGTTGGAAATGTCCAGATTGCCCTTCCATTTAATATTTAATAATTGTTTTATTATTTTTCTTTAAATAAATGTTTAGACAATAATATTTCAAAAAAAAAAAAAAAGTGTATACATTAAGTAACAAAATAACAATAAAAAACTAAAATACCAAAAAATTTACAATATAAAATTCTAAAATTTTAAAACAAAAAACTTTAATAAGAAAGAATAGAAAAGAAAAGAAAAGAAATAACACACAATTACTGTGTTTCAAAAAAAAAAAAAAAATACATTACAAATTATTGTTCCTCCAAATAAGAAACACTACTCTTTCAAAAAAACACTATAATTGTTTATTTCATTTTTGATATAATAGTGCTCAAAATTATTTTTAAAAATTATAAATTCAGAAATAACACTAAAAATTATTTAAAATTGGGAATAAAAATTGATTTTTTTTGGTTGAATTGTTAATTTTTTGTTATTTATTTTATTTTACTTTTTCGTTGAAATAATTTCTTTTATTTTACTTAAGTTTGTATTATTTAATGCTGCAAAATTTATTTATTTGTTTTGAAAGGACCTTTTTGCCCTTCTACTCTTAAATGTATTGTTAGATTAAATATAGTCAAACTAGTCAACGGTTAGTCAAAGGTTAGTCAAAGGTATGTATGTGTAATAAAAGTAAAAGTACAATATTCATATGGTATTTGTAAAACGTCAAGGTATGTTAGTACAATTAACCCGTAGATTTTAGCAAATGTTGAAACAATATGGGGAAACCGGAGAATAGTGCAAACTACTTGGGAAAATGATTATTTCCCTTTTAATTTAGACGAAAAATGAAGCACCAGCTAGTAGCAATAGAGCACATGTTTATGATCTTCATTTATCAATGGCAGGAAGAGAGAGGCGGTTGGTACGACAGATAAAGGCAGAGAAATGATTACATTGTGAGAGAAACAACACAGCAATTCGGTTTCGTTTTCAAGGATTGTATGAGAATCAGTTGTGAAATCATAAGTCAGACATGAGCATATATCATATAATTTTGACCATCCAATTAAGGACCATCCCTACATCATTTTCTCATTTCCCTAAACAAATATCATGTGACCTTATACCTACTGACCGTCCTCAAAACTCTTGTATTTTGACTGCTCTCTATCTCTATTTTCATTGTTGACCGTCCTCAGAACTAATAAGTGGGACCAAGTACCAACAAATACAAATGCAAAAAAAAAACCCACACTATAATACCAAAAATACAACTTCTTTAATTATATCGTATTGTAATTCGATAAGTACATCACATATAATCTATTATGTTATTTAATCAATTTTATTTGTATTTTAAATTTTGTAATTATTTTTAATTCTCTCATTGCTCTTTCTCTTCCATCAAGTGAAAGCTCTTTTTCTCTTCTTTGTTTTCCTTTCACAAAATCAAACTTCATTTTTATTTCTTTTTTCTATCTTTACATCAAGTAGCTCTCTCAATTTTTTATTGGTTGTTTTTTATCTACAAAATCACTCTGATTTTTTATTTTATTTTATTTTATTTTATTTATTTTTTCCAGTTGGAGATCCACTTTCTGCTTGTGAGATTTGTAGGGATGCAAGGTTCGTTTCAACAGCGGAGATCTCCACTGTTAGATAAATCCAAACCCAATGGTGTTGAAGATCCTTTGATTTTTTGTAATACTATTTTTTAATTTTTTTGAATAATATTTTCTATGTCAAAAAAATATATATATATTTGCTATGATCCATTTTTTTTTTTTCTGTTTTTAATTATATTATATTTTTTTCCTTTTTTTTTTTTTTTGAGAAAATAAGCTTTTGTTGTTAATTTAATTTTATAAATCATTAAAATAAAAATAAATAAAATAATAGTAAATCATTTTAATATTAAAATCTTTTTGTTTAAAAATAAAAATACTAAAATCTTTTTGGTAAAAATAATATTAAAATCTTGAAAGTATTTGACTTTTTTTTTTTTTTTTGGAAAGTAAAAGTGTAGTAACAAATCATTTTAAGGGTAATTGACATTTTCAGATTGTATTGTATATTAAAAACGGCAAAGTGGTACTTATATATTGCATTTGTTTCACAATCAAATGGAAAATAATTTGTAAAGATATTTAAGATATAATCCAAGAAATTAAATAGTATTCTCAATATTTTTATTATCCAAATAAACATTATATTCTTCTCCCAATATTTTGAATCTGAAATGTCTTGATCATGAATATTTGTCATGATTTTATTTATTTATTACTATATCCTTTGACTCGAATTTAACATTTTCAAGCTAAATAAACTTATTGAGCATCAGTGAAATTGGGGAGGGGCAGTCAAGGTCCATGACCCCTTCAAAAAAATATAAATAAATAAATAAATAAATAAAATAAAATAAAATAAAAACTCTTTAAAACTTATATATTTAATTGTAAGTTTTATAGAATTTTAACTTAATTACTTTACCCAATAAATATTGTATTTTTTTTTGAAGAGAATAAATATTGTTTTTTTTTTTTTGAAGAGAAAAAATATTGTATTTTACTATATACATTTTGCCTCCTAAATATTGTATATTATTATATTGACTTCTAAACAAAGTTAAGAATGAATATATCAAGCGACATTACTACATACATTAGACTATATTAACATGTTTTGTGTATGTAAGTTAATCGTTAACGAATAAAGATTCTAAATAGAAAGCTTCTTTTAACAATCCAATTTTTTCTTTTTACACTTCTTTTCTAAAGACATTTCATTCTCAAAATTTTAATATAAAATAATTCTAAAAACACTTCTTTTTGTTTCAAGATTATTCGTTTTATCTTTTAACACTCCTATTATAAAGATACTCCATTTCAAAAAATAAATTTATAAAGATACTCTATTTTATTTTAATCAAAGTTAGGATGAACCATTACAGCATTTGGATTCATCCGATGAGTAATTTTTTTACATTAAATTATTAAAAAAAAAATTATCTCTCCTAAACCATTAAATTAAATGTTATATAATAAACACTATTTCCTAAATTTTTAATTACCATATTAAATTCTCACTCCTCCAATACATATCTTTAATTTTCTATCTCCATTCTTTATCAAGCAAGACTAACAATTAAGAAAAAAAAATACGAATAAACTTGATTTTTAGGAACTGTATATATGTATATATTAAAAAAAAAAAAAAAAAACTCAAAAAACAAGTACCTATAGAACTTTAATTCTTTCATTAGTCTTAAAATTTTTAAGTTTAATTAAATCTAGTTGCAACAAATTAAGTTTTCATATATTTATTATTATTATTTAAAAAAAAAATAAGGTATTTGTATTGACCTTTTAATATATATAGATACATTACTGTTAGTAAAAAAACCAAAATATTCATAAATTTTTCTTTTCTTTTAACTATTAATCAGATCGAGAAAGTATAGAAATATGATTTTTTGTTTTTTTTTTTTTGGAAAAATGGCGAAAGTGTAATTAGGAGAGAGTGTTTAATATGGTAATAACATATTTATGAGAGAGAGTTTAATACGTAATATTTAATCTAATAATTTAGGAGAGAGATTTTTTTTAAAAAAATAATTAGTTTGGAGTGTCTTTAGAATTTTTTTGTGTCTAGTTTAATAATT
The DNA here is from genome assembly GCA_954870605.1 of Acer campestre. Classification (NCBI taxonomy): domain Eukaryota; kingdom Viridiplantae; phylum Streptophyta; class Magnoliopsida; order Sapindales; family Sapindaceae; genus Acer; species Acer campestre. The sequence goes on from OX940809.1 coordinate 17,893,817, forward strand.
TTAATTCATGTTAAAATTGTCATTAATAAAAAAAATTAAATTGAAGTGTAAATAAATAATTCGTGGATTGTAAGGGGAAGCTCTCTTTTAAATATATGAGGACGAAAAATGTGGACCATAAATTAAGGAGAAGTTTTAACAAGTATATACACTTTGAGTCAAAGTATGTAAATCTAGTGGTCCACATTCTTCGTCATGGTATATTTATTGTCAGGACGAACTGACAATAAAAGATATATATATATAGTCTTTCCATTGTTAACTCATCATGACATAAAATATATCACGATGAAGAATGTGAATCATAGATTATGGAGAAGTTTTGACAAGTGCATATACTTTGAGTCAAAGTATGTAAATCTAATGATCTACATTTTTTGTCTTGATATATTTTATATTAGGACGAACTGACAATAGAAAAATTGTATATATATATATATATATATATGGTGGTTCTCTTATTATAAAGTGAGAACAATTGCCCACAACCCCACATTCACATTGGGTGTTATATATATACATATATATATATATATATATGGTGGTTCCTTTCAAATTAATATATATATAGTGGTTTTCCAGTAAGGACGTCCCGACTAGAGAACCACCATATATATGTGGACGAGATGCAATTGGTCCGGTGGTAAACCTCTCACATATGTATAATGAGATTGCGGATTCGAGTCCCCTCCTTTCCAAAAAGGATCTGGATCCTCTCCTCACCTTCATAATTTATTGACACGTGTCTAATATAGCAAATCAATGGTCTGAATTATTTATATTATTTATATAATAGTGTAATATATATATATATATAACACTAATGCTAGGCAATCCAAAAACCAACTCAAATGATTTATCATTACTATATTGTTCACAATATCACCCTATGATTTATTACTTCATTGAGGTTGAATTTTGGGTTAATTTTTTGGATTGTGTAGTATTACATTACTTATATATTAATGATATTTGTTTTTAAGATATTAATACACAAATAAACAAGACAAGTACATTCCTAGTTTAAAAAGATCAATATCAAGTTATCAACATAAATAAAATCCTTATAAAGATTTACAGTGAACTGACCTTAAAAATAGCCTAATTAATCTGCAATGTCATGAATTTTCTAATAGTCTGATGAAAACAGAATAATAATAATAAAAAGAAAAGAAAAAAAAGGAGAATATTAGAGGGATCCTAGGGATGAGGTTAAAAGAGGGATAATCTGACGGCGTCACTGTCCCCAATAAAGGACGAGCCACAGAGAGACCTGTAAAACGACGGCGTTTCAGTCGTTCCTTGTCGGTTTGTCGGTTCCTCTACTAGAATTCAGTTTCACCCCCAATTGCCCAAATATGTTGGTTGTTCAAAATCAAAGCCTCTCTAGTCTGTACGATGGCTCACGCGTTTAAAGAGAGAGAGAACAGCTTAACAGGCGCAGCAAGGACTGAATGAATAAGCAAAACACCTGTCCCTTGCCACAATCTGCATGACTCACTCTCCATTCACAATCAAAATCAAAATCAAAATCAAAATTATTTTACAAAATGGATTTGGATCCGGATCCCCTACCGATCTTTTTCCTAATCTAAAGTACTTAAATATAATATTTTATAATTAAAAAAATTAAAGTTAAATAAATAAATAAATAAATTTTAGATATTTATTACGCATGTCATAAGATTAAATCAGTAGAGAATTCAAATTCTACTAAAATCATCGCTCAAATCTTACCCTACCATATATAAAACTCTTGGTTTTATGATTATTTATATTACATAACATGATATTATTAAATAGCATATATTGCACCCAATGTAACAAACATTTTCTAATATTATCATACTAATTACGATTATACATATTCAATATAGTTTTCTAATCTTTATAAGAGCATCTATAAGGGAGCTTCCTAAATTTTAGCTAAATAGCTTGAACTTTTGAGTGAGTCACTCCAATCATCCTCCCTATTTTGGCTAAACATTAATATTTTAATACTAATTTTTTGAATTTAAAATATAAATAAAATATTACATTCCAAGTTTTCATATAAATTTCCAATGTCACATATTCACTAGTTTTATATATATATGAAACTAATATTATTTTACAAATGCAATAGTTTCATCAAGTAAAACTATTATTGTTTAAATACTTTACACAAAACAAGGAATTGGTTGGAGTCAAATATTGTAATAACTGCAAGATTATCTTGCCACACGTTGGACAAAAAAAACTTTTGGAATCAATTAAGATAACTACATGTTTTTCTTTATTTAAGAAAAAATTGTTTCAAATCTAATGTTAAAATAATAGGAGAGAGAGTTTGGTTAAGATTGTTGGCTCTCCACATTTAGCTATTGTCATTCAAATTCTCTAAAATAGCTAACAATATAGAAAGTAGGAAGTGTTACAGCTAGCATGGTCGGTGATGCTCTTAGTTATGGGATTTCAATATGAGAGTGTATCCGAATTTAAAAAATATATAACCTATTTTCTTCAGTTTTTTTTTTCTTTTCTATTTCTTCTATTTTTCTATCCATCGATATTTTGTGCATTATTGAATTTAAATTCAATGAATATTTTTCACTCCCATAACAATAAACATTATGTATAGAAGCTTTTTTTTTTTTTTTTTTTAATATTAAAATAATTCGAAAGAGACAGACTCAAACCTTTAACCGATTTGATAAGTGTGAAGGATAAACTACCGAACCAACCTTATCAAGTTGTCTATGAATAAAAGCACGTTATTAATGTTAAATTTATAATGAGAGTTATCCAAGTTTTATCTCAATATATCATGGTCCCACTAAGAATCCACCCATTGATTTATTTTGTGGCTCCTTTGACCGGCGCGTGATCACACCCACATCTTTTTTTTTTTTTTTTTTTGAAACCCACATCCTTTAAAAATACCTTGTGTTGTGTGTTGTGTCTCAAGGCATCTTTATCTCTCTCAATTTATGATTTATCTGTCTTCTTTTCTTCTTCTTTCTTTCTCCTGATAGTATATTGCAGGTTTACAGGCAGGGCACGTCAAAAAGAAGGGCATGCATGCCTCTTTAAGGCTTATTGGTTGATCATTAGACCTATTTTTCCGTACACCGTTGAACAAACTACTCCATCACCACAGCTCCTTCCTCTACCTCTCGTCAGACTTTGTCCCTTCTTCTCAGGTTTGATATCTCTCTCTCTAGAAAATCTTCTATAACAAGTGTATGTAGGGGAGTGCATTTTTGCTCACCCCCTTTCAAGGGGGGTAACCATTACCCCCCTCCCATACACATGACATGTGTCTATGGAGGGGTAAAATTGTCTAAAAATTTACTCATCTATGACACATGTCATCCATGCAAGAGGGAGGTAATGGTTACCCCCCTTGAAGGTGGTGAGCAAAAATGTTCTCTATGTAGGGAGGGACCTTTGATCTTCGATCATCTCACCCAAGTGTTTGTCTTGTTTTTTGTGTTTGGTTCTTCCATGTTGCATCGGTAAATACAACTACTACTCCACTAGTCAATGCCTTATTAAACTCATCTTAAAACCCTAAAACGGTTTCTCTACTTAATTAGCACGTTTTTTTTTTTTATATATTAATTCTAAGATATTCTAAGAGATTACCATTTTATAATGGATAATTATATGGAAAATTAATAATCTATTACCATTATTATAATATTCTACAGTATCTCTCTCTCTCTCAACATCTTTGACTAGTGTTTTCCAAAATCAACGTATCACATCTTGAAACCCTTGACTCTTTGTTCTTTATATATATATAGTATATTAGTATTTGAATCTCTCTCAAATGTTATTTTCTTTCTCTGCAACATTGATCTCCAAGTACCCATCTCCTTGTTTTTCTATTTCTCAATATCAAAAGTTGAATTTTATTTAGTCACTTGAAAAACAAAGGAACAAAAAAAAATGCAGGTAGCCAAGAAATCGTCTTCGACGGCCGGGATCAGAATGAGCAACGCAATGGCGATCAACAGCGACTCGTCGTCGTCGTTGGCCACAGCCATGAAGCTAGAGAGCACGTATGAGATGGTAAGCAAGCTTGCATCAAACAATGCGGTGGTGTTGTTCAGCGTGAGCGGCTGCTGCATGTGCACTGTGGCCAAGCGCCTCCTCTTCGGCCTTGGTGTTGGCCCCGTCATCGTTGAGCTCGACCACCACGCGGCGGGTTCCGACATCCAGGCCGTTCTCTTCCACTTGGCCTCCGACACTCAGCACCAGCCCGTCCCCGCCGTGTTTGTGGGTGGCAAGTTTCTCGGTGGAATCGAGACTCTGATGGCTTGCCACATCAATGGCACTCTCGTCCCTCTCCTCAAAGATGCTGGCGCGCTTTGGCTCTGAAATGTCGATCGATCGGTTTCTTATCGTCGAAGTGTTAGGTTTATGCTAGCTTTTAATTCTATAGTAGTATTAACTATTAACTATTAAGATACGACAGTTTGTACAGTAAACATGAAAATCAAAGATGCTTGCTTTGTTCTTCTATTTCCATGAAAGGAGAGAGTGAGTGAGAGAGAGAGAGAGAGAGAGAGAGAGAGAGGGTAATATGGGAATTTGAATGTCAAATGAAAATTTTATTATCAAAGAAAATTATGGCTTGTTAATTTGTTATTAGTGCAGAATGATTACTATCTCTCTCACTTGGATCTTTATTTCTTGTTTTTGCTACTTATTTTGTTATATTAATTGCCTGTTTTATTGATAAGACTCCAAAAAAGTTGCCGGAGAATGCGGTGCCGGCGAAGCAATGAGTTTGCAATGCCTTGGCAAGTGATCAGACATTAGACAATTGTGTAATCCTCCGTTCAGATTTCATGAAATTTGTCATGTGGCAGAATCTGAACAGAAGATGCACGATACATCCGGGTAGCTTCTCTTACATAATAGGAAGACATAAAATCTATAAATTAAACCCTAGCTAGTTGTAGAGATATGATGATTTGATTAATCGGGATTAGTTTTGTTAATTATCGAATCAACTCGGTCCATTTTGATTATAATTAGAAATGGTGAGTAATAAAACTTTTGATTGTGTTTTGTGTGTACAAGTAAACAAGTAAATTAAATAAATGGATTCCTATAATTCAGAAACCAAAATAACTAAAAATGGTTATTGAGAGAAGATAAGAAAACATAATGACATCAATAGAGACAGCTTTGCAGCAAATATATTTTAATATGATTTTTTTGCCCTGCTAGAATGTGGTCCCGCTTCTCTCCACACAAAAAAAAAAATGTCCTTAGACAAGTAGTGTTTTAGAGTCTCATAATTTTAACAAAATTAATTACTAGTTTTTAACCACTTGTAATTTTTTTAAAAAAATTTTATTATCTAATTAAAATATATATAAAAAAAGGTTTATTTTTATTAACATAACATAATTAAAAATTGATTTTCCTTTTCTAGACTTTAGTTTTTTGTTATACTGTACGTTTACAAACAATTTTTGTGTGTTTTCATGAAAGATAATTCTAAGAAAAATTTAGTTTAAAAAAGTTTCTCGTGTTCATCTATATAAAGATATATATATATATATATATAAATAGAGTAAATGATTAGAAAATTATATACTTGATTACCCGCTAAATGTAATTAACCGGGTAGTAAAGGGCCGCTCATCCAGCTTAGCAATGAACATTTCACTCTCATATACCTAAATTAAAGTGAATCAATATGTGTGATTTAGATTTATTTATTTTTTTGGAATTATTACAATTAAATTTGGGATTCGAAAAGGAAGACATGTCTCGAACCCAGAATTTCAATAGTGTAGGTGAGAAACATAAAGAAAACTGAAATCTATGACTTAGGATTCACCTGCACTTATAAAACAAACAGCTGAATTAATATCATATGGTCTTTGATTAGTTATATAATTTTAATTTAGACCAAAAATGAAACACCAATAACAGTAGATCACATGTTTATGATCATCATATATATATCAATGGCAGGCAGAGAGAGAGAGAGGCAGTTCGTACGATAGAGAAATGATTACATTGTGAGAGAAAGAGAAAGAGAAATTCGGTTTCGTTTTCAAGGATTTTATGAGAATCAGTTATGATATCATAACTCAGATATGATCATATCATATAATTTTGACCATCCAAGGACCATTCATTTTCTCTTTTCCCTAAACAAATATCATGTGACATTCTAACCAACCAATTCTCTCTTCTTCTTGTCTATTTTCATTGTTGACCATTCTCGAGACTCTTGTTTGACCGCTCACTATCTCTATCACTTCTACACCACAATAGATTTGGACAAAATCTTGTCCATTGGATGCATTGCCGGATGGTTCACCCGATTATATATATTTTGAGTTTTTTCGAAGGGAGAGGACTCGAACCCGTAACCTTATAATATAGGTGTGAGGGGTTTACTTTCGAACCAACCTTATCTCGTTATAATGTTTCAATATCATATTATTAGTCTAAGGTTTATCTTGTTAACCATAGGTATTCTTCGTATGGGCTAATGAGGCATGGGGATCATATTAGAATTGGGATCCAAAGGAAACTTGGGTATTTATTACTTGGATTATATTCGGGATTTAGTTTCGAGTGATGATATTTGCATCCCTCTAAAATCGTATGTACACCCCAAATTTGAATATTTTTTAAATTCCAATATTGTCCTTAAATTAAATTAATAATATTTTAATGAAAATAAATTATATTTTTTTAACTATTACTTATCTGGTTTTTTTTTTAATAATCAAACTAATTTACTTAAAAAAAAAAACCTTTTTTTTTTTTGAATTACAACTACTACCAGGACCTGGCGATATTAGAACCTACAAGCACGACCTAGAATATTACTCCCACTATCGATGAGAGGTTACACATGGACTATAACTCTCACATTGGAGAGAGGGCTGCTCTCACTTTCGAGAGAGGACTCCACTACACTTTAGGATTTTATAGCCAAATGTGAGATAAATATTTACAACTACCAATGTTTGAACCTTGGTGGTGGAACTTCCACTTGAAGACTCCAACCACCAAGGCAAGAGGTCATCGGTAATAATCAAACTAATTAGTAAAATTTGTCCCAAAATCACTTCTTTTCGACATTTCTCAAGCATCTCACATACACAACAATAATTTACAAAATCACATAGAATTTCATGGTATTACTATAATTATTTTATAATTCATTCATTTATAATAATTTTTCTAAATTTTTTAAAAAGGACATATTTAGTAATGTGTGGGATGTGCTTACAAAATATAATCTCTTAAAAAAATTAATGGGGGTGTACATACAAAAAAGGGTGCACATACAATTTTCAAGGATGCAAATATCTCGATGGTTTATTTCCATACTCTACAAATAAAAATTGGAAGGTTCTTCTATGGCCTTTGTTATAATTTGGATATGCTATTTTGGGGTCAATCTATTAGGAATAGGGTTATATAGGTATGGTTCATATAATTAACAATTCATATCTAATTGAATTACAAATCGAACAAAAGAAAGGGCCCGGTGAAGACAAACATAGGACACAACGCGCGCGTGCGCACACACAGTTCCTTGCATGTGGGCCATTGAATTTAAATGCTTTGAATTATCTGCATCACACTTATTGATGTAGGACATCTTTAGAGGATTCGTTGAGAGGGGCCATTTTCATAATTTTATCTTTCTTTTGGGTCAATTAGCGTCATTTTAGTTTTTATTTTCATTGTCAACAAGTAAGATATTTAATTTCATGAAGATCTCTAATATTTATTATTTTGGTTACTTGAGATGTCCTACATCATACACCCCCTCTTTAAAAAAAAAAAAAAACTCTTTCTCGCATTTTGTATGTTTTGTTCGGCGGTAAATATTTGAGATAAACCATCTTGTCAATTACATGTTTGAGTGAATATTCTTCAGATGGTAGAAATAATATCGGATCTTCAAAATCAAAATGAAGAAAATAATCTTCTCAAATCTCCATTGAAAGAATTGCAAGTCAATCTTCTTTGATATCCCAAACGCATAAGGATCCATATCAATAATATCACACATGCTGTCATCCTTGCAAAGTTTCTCCATGGACAACGAATCTTCTTCCAATTGTGCTTTAACCACATCTAAAGTGCAATCAATATCAGTGGTTAGATCACAGCCTTCAACTACAAATATCCAAGGCTCATCTTCAATTCCTTCAACAATTTCTACTTCATAAGAAGTATCTTCAATATTATAGGTGCCTTTGAATGTTGAATTATCAATATGAATCTTGTAATCGTTGTCTTCTTGTGTCCTTCTTAAGCCACGACCTTCCTCCTCCTTCACACGAATATTTTGGTTCCGTAAGACCTCTATTGTAACAGGATTCTAAGCCATTGGGGTCGGACTGTGAGTCAGCTCACTAGCCTCTCCACGCCCTTGTTCGGTCATCTTGTTGCCATTTGCCACTAGCACCCTCAATTGTCAAAGAACTTTGGCCATCTGACCCTCAAGCCTCTCAAATCGTGGATGCAATAAGTTGTCAATGGCGGCTGCAACAACTTCAGTTACTAATGCCCTCACCCTTTGATCACCGTCAATAGGATGGTTGCTTCTTGGACAATCGCGCACCATCAGAAGGTCTGCGAAAACCTTGCTCTAATACCACTTGACGAAAACACACAATTGTTCTAAAGAACTTTTTATTGATGAAAAAACTGAATAAGAAAACAATAACATTCAAGACTCATTTATAGGTGACTGTTAGCCTAAACTTGGGCTTCAAGTACTTGAGCTCCAAGTAATCTAAATAATAAATATTAGAGATCTTACTTGGGCTCCAAGTAACCAAAATAATAAATATTAGAGATCTTCATGAAAGATCTTAATTCTTGACAATGAAAATAAAAACTAAAATGACGCTAATTGACCTGAAAGAAAGATAAAATTATGCAAATGGTCCCTCCCAACGGATCCACTAAAGATGTCCTACATCACTTGTCAAAACATCTTTTAAATCTAATGACCCACATGAAAGGAGTTGATATATCAGTTCGAAATGACAATAGAAAGACTATATATATATAAATGTTCAAATCAGTGTGCACTGATATAAATGAGACCATATATATATAGTGAGTCTCTCATAAGGGATCCTTTATTTTAATTTCGGTAAAGACCTTGATAAAATCATATCGATTTTTATGAATTTTAATATGATTTTTTTTTTTTGTGGATAATAAATTCAATGAAATGTACCTATAAATAATTTAAAAAATTTTCAAGCACTATAACTATTTATCCCAATTTTGTTAAATATGAAGGCATCTAAAAAATGGATGAAATATAGGAAAATTCAAGAAAATTAGTTATAGCGTTTGAAAAATTCTCAAATTTTATTCATAGGTAGATTTCAATGAACTTATCATCCATGAAAACATTCAGATTAAAATTCATAAAATTCAATGTGATATCATTAAGGTCCTTACCTAAATTAAAATAAGCGATCCCTTACGAGAGACTCTCTCTCTCTCTCTCTCTATATATATATATATGGGTGAATTCATAAAGAGCCAAAATTTTTATTGGTTTATTTTTTTTGTCCACCAATTTATATTTTATTAAACTTATCACTTTTGACCACTTTTGGACAAAATTACCCATAAATTTCAAAATAAAAAATAAAAAACAAAAAAGGAGGGTTTAATTAAAATAGGTTTATTATTATTATTATTATTATTATTATTTTATTTTTTATGTTAGGGTTCAATTGGATCAATCAACAAACATAGAAAGAGAGAAAGGAAGAGAAAAAGAGAGAGATTGTCGTCGTTATTGTTGCCGAACTTGTCGCCCTCTCGCCGTTGGCACCGTCGCCCTTGTTCATCGAAGCCGCCACTCTCACACATCGATGCCATCTTCAGCTACCTCCGCTGCTGCTGCTACCGCCGCCCTCGTTCGTCGAAGCCAATCTCTCTTCCTTCGCCCTCGTTCGTTGAAGCCGCTGCTCTCACCGTCGGCGCCGTTGCCCTTGCTCGTCGACACCGTCTCCCATGCTTGTCGACACCGTCTCCCATGCTTGTCGACGCCGTCTTCAGGTGCTGTCCTTTTGATTTTGCTATTGCCTTTCAACAACTTCACTATCATGATTTATCTTGTCGTTTCTCCCGTATGCGATTACTGTCATGATTTCTTTTTCTTAGGTGCGATTCTAGGTCCAGAGAAATTAATTAGATTTTGTATTTCAAAATTTTAAGATTTTTCTTAGGCTTTTGGATTTCTATGCCTTTTGATCTTCAGGTGAGTTTTTACATAATACAACTTTGAATCACCTTTTCGAAAAGAAAAATATGTTATGTGTTCAAAATGAAAAATAGCTTCAGTGTTCAAAAATAAAAATAGGTTTTTTTAATTTTATTTTTATTTTTAATTTTTTTTAATTTTTTTTAAAAATGGTGTTGGATTTGGTGGGATTTAATTCAATGACTATCTAGGGACATTCGAATTGCTCGAACTACTGTTGTTCTTGTTATCATGTTGGGATTTGATTTTGTGATTGTTAATGGTGAAATATGTGTTTATTTTTTTTATTTGTATCATGTAACTAGGATTTGATTGGCATATAATTTGGATTGATTGACATGAAACTTAGTTTTTCCTGGCATTTAACTTGTGCTAGGTTCTTGGTTTGTCTTAGCATATATTCCATATCAAAACGGTGTTTCTCTTGTATTGATTAGTGGTCTTAGATATAATGATTCAAAGTTTCAAAGAAAGACTCGGCTACGGTTCATGCAAGATGGTGTCTTGAAAGGGAATAAGCTTCATTACTCAACAAAGGTATAATTGACCTCATTCCTCTTACAAGGCTTAGGCACACACACAAATGGCATTCATTTGAGTCCCTACATAGTTGTACAATGATCGGTCATTTATTGTATATGTTTTAGGTCCCTATTCCTCCAATAAATTGCTTGTTTATTGAGTTATTTAGGGTTTTAAATTGTGTGTTTAAGCATTTTCAGGTTGTTGGATCCAAGTGATATGTTTGAAGTATTTCAGAGGAAAAAAGTAATTTTAGATGATTCAAGGGACTTTTATGCAATTTGCCATCAGCCAGCATGAAAACCGCTGTGGATTTCCAAAGCAGCACCTAAAGCGCTCTCAAGAACAGTGAAGACCGCTGTGGCTTTCATGGCAGTAGCCCATGACAATGTAGATGAGCCGTGTTGCAAGGGCATATCTCTCAACTCCGATTGAACTGTGAGTCCTGCCACCTATGGATTTGAAGCCCCCGAAAGTTTAGTTTCCAACTCAATTTATGGCTTGTCGATCCAATGTTTTTAGAAGAAGTTATGCTTATTTTAGTACCAGAAGGTCAGATTAGCCAACCATAAAATCCGTGAGTACTTTTGGGATTTGTTTTGCAAGTTGTTAGAATGGAAAATATTACCTTATTAGACATGTGTGAGAGTCTTGGAAAGTAAGTAGACATCTAATCCTTATCCTCCTTCAATAAGTAATCAATTTGGATGGATTAGGAAAGAAATAGAATCCCAAAAAGGTAGAGTTCTAAAGGGGAATTGATTTCCTTGTTGTTTAAGGACTTGGCTTAGCATCTACACTTATTTAAACCCCTTTGAACCCTAATTTCTTGGTGATCCAGCCAAGGGAGGTCCCAAGCCACCAAAGGGGTCGTCCCCCATCACCATCATCCATCTTTACACATCGGGGGTTTGCAAGACGAAGAAGACTCATCATTGAAGATTTGAAGAATTCATTGAAGGCCTCAATGGGTTTTTTTCTTTTCTATCTCTTGTCTTTTTATTTCCACTATGTGTAACTAACTCCATACTACGGAATCAATGTGACCCTCTATGAATGCTCTTTGTTAGAATTGACTATATTTTCTTAATGCAAGTTTTGATTTATTCAATTCATCCTATATTGATAATTTAATGGTTGAGATGCGCGTGGGTTTTCACCATTCTCAACCAATCTTCAATTTTTTTTTTGAATAGCAACTTTATTAAGAAAAGGCCAACCAAGACCAAACAAAACAACATCCAAGATGTAACAAGGCAGTAGGAAAGGAACAAAAACACCCACCACCCACAAAAACATACCCTACAACTCATGAGTCACCCCACTACACAAAATCACCCAACTCATTCGAACCCCTCTTAGCCAACAGGATATTGTATGTAAGTTTTGGTTCACTTGTTCTTGCGCTTAATGGGTTTTCGGTTATAGTTTATACATCAGGTTTTGAGGTAAATTATAATTGAGAATACTTGATTCATTCCAGAACCATACGGTAACAATCCTACTTAATTTAAGAACGAACTCTTAACTTGATTAACATCTTTTATCAAAGTCAATTCCAAGCATCGAGTAAACGTAGTTAGGGAGCATTGATGACCTAGTTCTCTCACCTCTTGATCACATTCACATATTCTTGTTAACTACTTTCTTAGTTTAATCTAGTTTTAATCAAATCAATCAATCAATCTCAAATCTCTTGGATACTGTTGCTTGCTTAGCTTTAATTAGAATTAGTTTTAGTCGATAAATCACTTTTCCTCATGGGAACGATCCTTACTTATCACTGTACTTATCTCACAATTTGTGCACTTGTGAGTTAGGTTTTTATAACACGATTTTATCCATCATACACCATTTGTATAACACATTCACACACTTGACAAAGTATGCACATGCATTAGTTTCAAATTGACAAATATTGTGAAATTGCATGTTCTAAAACTATCTTTAGGAAATGGCATACTAGTGTGAATTTGTGTTTATTTATTTTTATTTTATTGTCTTTGGACTTGAACATGATCTCATATGATTCCTTATTGAGTCCTGGTCATTTCGATTACTCATTCATTAGGTTTTAAGTCCAAACCAGGAAGCTACGCTATTTTTCATTCTTATTCATTGAGTTGTCTTCGTTGTCATATACCGAGTTGAATTCTCAATCTTTTGTCAAAGTTTCATAGTCATCTTTGTGCGTGAGGGAGTCATGGTTCATAATCCAAAGATGGATTCGAATTCGGAGTTTGAAAGCTCGAATACGGTCGAAGAACGTGAGGGAAGCAAGCATTGGCCAACGGCTAAGCTTGGAGAGACGCGTAAGCCTCACGGCCCACACACTTCTCTGCCCCGTGAGGCTCACATGCCCCTCATGGGATGCTGAGGTGTCACGCCCTGATTTGTCAACTCTTTCCCTCTCTTTCATCTTTTTGAAGTATCTTCTTTCCCTCCCATTTTCATTTTAAAAGAAGAAAAATTAGAAAATGCAAGTGCAAAATTTTCTCTCAAACTTTCTCACCTTCCAAACACCATAACTTTCTCATACAAAGTTGGATTTGAGTGATTCAAGTTGGAGAATCTCCGTAATCAAGTCCTCTACCTTTTCCAAGTGGTCTTGTAATCATTTGATTGAGTTTTCCAGCGGTTCTACCCATAAAACCGAACCAGCTTGTGAATATTAGGTATTTGACTAATCTTTGTGTTTTCTTCTTTTATAACCTTCAATTACCTAGGGGGTTTCTTCTTCTATATGTATGTATATGTATGATGAATGCTATTGAGAAAGATAGCTTCATAATCAAATCTAATCAAGTCTATTTAGAGACAATGTGAACTAGTTTTCTAGGATTCTAAGTTTTCACATGTTTGAGTGTTGTATTGTGATTAGTTTGATATCTAGGGTTATTTGTGGATTGATTGATTCATTTTATGATCAATAACCTTGACATGTGCTTGGATTCTCTAATTGAACAAATCTAGGATTAACACTTGTGATTTTGTATTTAGAGCCTAATAGAATTTAATTAATTATTCATTATATCCTTGCTCTAAATGTTGGCTAAAATATTCATTGAACACATTTTGTGATTCTAGCATTTTTTGTATATGTTTCTAATATCTTGGATATGTACTTCATGTATACGATTTATTCAAGTGTTAGATGTGTGAATAAAACTAGGAGCCATATGTGTTACGTGTTTTCACATGATCTAGGTTTTAATTCAAGTTTTGCATCTAGACTATTTGACTTGTGTTCTCATATGATTTAAGTCTAGTTTCCATGGAATGTATTGATTACATGTTCTATGTTGAATTGCTTGTTCGCATCATTTGCATTCATGGATCACACTTAGGAAGTCCTTGTAAAAGGCTTGAAGTCTTGACTAGGACAAGCTGTTTGGATAGTCAAGCAAGGAAGTCTTGGTTAGGACAAGAGGTCCGGATAATCAAGTAAGAAGTCATGGTTAGGATTGGGAAGGTCTAGATAGCTATGCATCGGAGGCTCTCTAGAGACATGAGTGCCTTGGATAAGGAGTTAGCTATATTATTGGTAGGCCCAGGCGTTTGGATAAACACAGACTCCAATAGAGAGTGGTACATGGGATATGTATGCAATCTTGAGGAATTTTTAATCTTCCAACGATTTTGGTTAGATATGGACTCCAATATATGGTGGTTTTGCATCAATGAAGGATTTCTTATCTACCAATAGGGATTGGGTAGACATAGACTCCAATAGAGAGTAGAAGGTTGGTCACTTTTGAGGAATTTCTAATCTGTCATCCAATATATATGGTTCCCAATGGTTGTAGTTCAACCCATGTATGTTTCCTCCTTGGAGGTTTTACCACGTTAAAAAATCTCTTTTGTTAATTCTCTCTCTCTCTTTCACTCATATTTGTATATGTGTATGTTTTAATCTTGTTGCTCAATATTCACTTGTGATGTATTTGGAAACAAGATTGTGTTAAGTGTGATATGTAAGCAAATCATTTAGATCATAGTTGTGTATATAATTCTTTTGTATATTGTATATTGATTCATTTTTGTATAATTGTGTTTTGATTCATACTTGTAACACATTGGATATTATTTGATTTACAAGTATTCTTTATTGATGAGTTTTTAATTTTATTCTTCCTCTTGATTTTTGTTGATGTATGGACAATGCTTTAATGATCACATGCTTATCCTTGTCTATACTTGTATGTATGATTTATGTGTTGTAATGTAAGCTACATTGAGGGACAAACTTGAGTTTGTTTATAGGGATTGAAAAATGCGTAAGAACCTATTCACCCCCCTCTAGGTATGCTTTAGGCAATTTAACTATGTTTGTACATTTCAATTAGTATCAGAGTGAGTCGTCAGACGGCACTTGATGAGATCCGGATTGTACTCCCGTGTTTATTGCTTAGGTATTTGAGTCATGGTTTTCTTCCTTTGTTTGTGGAAAAGGTTCGTCTTATTTGTCATTGCATTTATTTACTAACAATTTTGTTGATGAGCTTGAAAAGATTGTTAGTTACAAAAGCAAGGAAGAAGAAATTTTTGTTCCCATTGGATGATCAAATTATACTTGATCACTTACTCAAGCAACATAATGAAGAAGTTTGCAAAGAGTAAGGATGACTCTAGTGAATAGGAGAGTTCAAGTGATGAGTCTTCTAGTGAAGAAGAATTAGTGAGCAACTTTGTTGCTTCACGACCTCTTACTCTACTCTAGAAGATGTATGTCAAGATTCTTTGGACAAAGAGGTTGATCCAAATCATCAAGAGTGTTTAAGTGAAAATCCAACCTACATTGATCTTTTGGCTAAAGAGAAGTGTCTTGAAGAGAATTTGAAGATAGCCTTAAGAGAGGTTGATAAGAATGATGATTTGATCAAGCTACAAGTAGATGAGTTTGTTTTAACCACTTGGAGGCTCTTGGGTAAAAAGAATGCTCTTGCCAAGAAGCTTAGAGAAGTTGAAGGGATTGTTCTTGAAAGGGATATGATCATCTCTAGTTTGACTGTAGGAGGCTCAAGGGACTTGGTAGTTGAGGAGAAGCTCATAAAAGCATCACTTTCTACAAGCGAGGTTATTGTTGACAAGAAAGCTCCTAAGAAGAGATGTTCCAAGACCAAGAAAAAATTAAAGAGCAAGGTACCCTTTGAAACCATTTGTGCTTCTTCAACTCCGGAAGGTAAAATCTCTTCTTTTGTTCCCATATGCCATTTTTGCAATACCGTAGGCCATATCAAACCCAAGTGCTTTAAATATATTGAATATTACAAAGTGGGAAATGCATATAGGGATAAAGAAATTGAACTTCATTTTAAGCATACTAAAGCTTTTGAATATGGAAAGTATGATAATGTCACAAAACATGTTAAGAATGTTCAAAATGTGAAGAATGCAAATATTGCTAAAATTGACAAAGCATGTGTTGCCAGTAATGTTGAAAAGAAGAGTATTAATGATATTCTTGTGAATCAAGTGGTAGAAGAAATTTATTCTAGATTCAACATTGTTGTCAATAATAATATTGATAATGTTTGTGTAGGTCCACCCAAGACAAAGTTTGTCAAGGGTGAGTGCTCTTACCAATAGTGTAAGTTGCATATGTGAGTTAACTTTAATATTAGTGTTTTGTTGTTAAAGAAACTTAGCTTGTTTGCTTTGTATCTCTATAAATTGACATGAACTTAGCTATCTCACATTTTTGTTATGATAGTTGAAATCAATTGATTAACTTTTGAGAAGTTGTTTTATGTAGTCTATATGATGACAATCATGTTAAGACTTTTAGAGAAAGTCATTTTTTGTCTGAGTTGAAATACATAGTCTTTTGTCTCTTGGATCGACAAACCAATAACTTGTTTTTATGAGGACAAACAAGTCAAGAGGACTCATAAAAAGGGTGAAGGCTTTACATTTGATGAAAATAGCTTGCAAAGGTATCTTTATATCACGTTGCTTGCTTACTTGAATTTTCATCTCTCAATTCA
The DNA here is from genome assembly GCA_954870605.1 of Acer campestre. Lineage (NCBI taxonomy): Eukaryota > Viridiplantae > Streptophyta > Magnoliopsida > Sapindales > Sapindaceae > Acer > Acer campestre. Next base: position 17,910,599 of record OX940809.1, read on the forward strand.
TTGTTTGTACCACTTCATGAAGCATGTCATATTAGAGAACTAGTATAGTGTTTATATGGTCCTCTTTGACATTTGCTCTTTTAAGATCTTTTGGTGATAATTGTTCACATTGATCTTAATCATGATGTGTGTTTTTGTTTGTATGATTGTTGAGTGGCATATTATGAAAATATGAGCTTCATATTCTTTGATAGCTACTCTCTTGAGAAGTAGATATCTTAAGTAAGTCTCTTTACTTGCTTTTTGATCATGTGCTTTTAAGCCATAAAATTTGGTTTCAAAAATGTACTTTGCTTCTCTTATATGCTAGGTTAAATATGTTGAGTTTGATTAATGTAAGTTTTGGATACAACTTGAAGTCCTAAGGACTAGTACGTTTAAAGATGACCAATGGTTGGTATCCATTTGCTTCGGTAACATAGAATCGAACGAGCACTCTCATGGAAAGGGCTATACACCTTGGTTGTGTAGCTGCCCAATGTAGGAAAGGGCTATGCCATTGTGATGAGTGAAAGCTGCCATGAGGTGTATATGTTTATGTTAGAAAAATCAAAGTAGTGTTGAAAAGAATCATTTAAGAAAATATATCTTTGATTCAAGCCTAAAACAAAACAAAAAGGCTTTATGGAGTATAGTTGAATAATCAAATTAGCTTGGGTTGTCAAATAGAAATGGAATGACTTGCCACATGCACACATAACGCTCACATATTGAAATCTATTATCTTTAAAAGCGAAATTCGGATGATAATAGGTTTGACCTTTTTATGGAAAGGCTTAAGATGAATAGGTGTTGAAAATGTTTGCATGCTTGATTATCAAAATACTTTTTTTCATATTCTTGAAGCAAAATCTTTACACACTCACATTTGCTTATTTGGTATTTTGATACTCTAGCAATTTTTGAAGAAATATGAGAGTGATTGAAAATCTTGCTGCAACTCTCATTGCTATGTGGAGCTTATTTGAAAAATCTATTAAAATTGCTTGGTGATGTGATTGTGTGGCTATTTTTGTGAACAATTGTCTATCTATATTTTAGATAGGGCATTTATCAAGGGGGAGCATTATATGCTAAATTTTTGTTCTCTTTTATGATATGTTCACATATTCTTCAAAATTGTTGTTTATTGGCATTATTCTTGTTTTTGATAAATCTTAAAGATGCTATGATAATTCCTTATATGCATATTGATTTGTTCAAAAATGATGTTTTTCCCTTTGTATATGTTTATTGGTCACTAACTTGTTTTCATGTTCCCACTCACGTTTGTTTTCGTGTTTTAGTGATACACTACTTAAGATTATGGGAAAAATCCAAGAAAGTTAGGACTAGCAACCCTTCTAATCCCATAGACAAGTCCAAATCCTCTTCTTCTTTAAAGATAGCCAAGAGTAACAAGTTAAAGCTTTTGGAGATTTTTGGGCTCAAAATTATTATTCAAGAAAAAGGCATTGATCTGGATTCTTGTAGTGGTTCTTATGTTCATAAGGTCATTATTGAAAGAAATTGAAGCACTTGGATTAAAATGCTAGGAATAGTGAATGATACCATTGTTAGAGAATTCTATCATGTGTACAGGGATAGTACTTTCTTTGAAAATGCCTTATTGGATTTTAGAGGTGTTGTCTTTAGAATCAACTCGAGGATCTTGAATGAGTTTCTTGAGTTACCCTATGATATTTAGTCAGATTTTCTTGATGTTGATGTCTTAGAGAACATCAATGAGATGGGTAGAAATCTTTGTGACAATGATGATTTTGAGTGGGGAAGACGAGCCTTTTATTAGGCAAAGTGAATTGACTAAAGTGAGTGCATTTTGGCATCTTTTTGTATGTGCAAATCTTGTTGGATCTTGTAATGCTACCGAACTAAACAAAGAGAAGATCAAGATTGTGTATGCCTTAGTGACTAACAAACTCATAAACCTTGGTGAAGTGCTTATAGAACATATTGAGCTTGCGGCTTGTTCAACTCGTTTGGACAAAAAGTTGGCATTTCCGGGGTTTATCTCTCACTTGTTGAAACTAATAATGCAAGATGTGTATAAAACTATCTTGGGTGGGGAGAATAGATTTTAAACTATTGTTATCAATTTTCGCAATTAGTCAATATTACGAAAATACTCCAATCTAGTCAAAGCAATAAATCAAGTGTAAAGGTGCGAAAATATAAATGACACTTGATATTTACGTGGAAACCTTCAACAATGAAAACCACGGGCTGTTATGTGCACCACACACGAACTTTGAATCCACTAATTGCAATGGTGTTTACAACCAAGGTTGACCTCAACCTCTCATGGTCTATAACCCATCACTACTACCCGTAGGCCTATAAAAGTGAACCTAGTTCAATTTGCTTGTGACCTAAGCAATCTTAGCCACAGGACTTACTTTTCAATGAAGAGATTAAATAACCTATGTGAATATAAATGATATCCAAAATGCAAATAGAGCTAGGGAACACTAAATGCTTATCTAGGATTATAAGATGACAATTAAATCAATCATAGATATCAAATGCTATATGACATGGCATAAATCTTAGCTAACTTAGATTAAAATTAGATTAAACAATCCTAGGTTTAGCTATCACAATACAACACTCAATTAACACATCTGAAATTCCCTTAAGCAATATAGTGTATAATATACTTAGAGATTTTTTTTGTTTTTTTTTTTTTTTTGTTGGGGGGGGGGGGGAGGGGGGGGGAATAGGTATAGGCCCAATTTCTTTTCCAAATTCAATTTTACGGAATACAACAATTAAAAGTGTTACCGGAAAATTGTCATTGGGGTGAATTTCCAAATAACAACTTTAAGGACCAAGATAGGGGTGGGTCCCAGTCGGAGGGGTATCAAGTGGTTCGATACCTGCGATGTTTTTTAACAAAATAAATAGGAATTTAACACACAAAGTCAGTTAAGTGAATCGGACTTTGCAATATGGATACAATGGATTTTTCTCTGAACTATGGTGATGGGTTGAATCTCAGTAGGTGGTGGAGATGGCGGTGGCACTATCGTGCATGTCGATAAGTGGAATAAACTGTGGATTTAGGGTTTTTAGGGCCGATCTTCCTATCCCCTTTCTGTTGAGTATAATGTCATATATATAGGTCCCGTTGCTAGCTATGCACTCCTATAATTTCGGTTTAGTGTTTCGACAATTATGGGACTTTCCTTGGCGATAAACGAGATTGTCGTGGGATTTGATCCCTCAAATTAAGTGATTCTTTCCTGGGAGGATTCTGATAGAGTTGACTCATTATTCAAATGGAACTCTCAAATGGTGGGAAGAAGTCCACCTCTTTTGTTTGACTAAACGATGGCGTTTTAGTACTCTTCCATGGAGCTTTAACTCGGTCTTCTGGGCGTATGAGTCTTACCTTTGTAAAATTCTTCGTTTGGTATCTTAACTGCCTGGTGAGCTGGTCCTAGAAGGTGTCTGAGTTTTTAAGTACCCCGCCCCCTACTAGTTTTGTGATTTTTACCGGTTTCTTGGTCGTCTAGGAATCGGGATACCAACTAATGTTGTCGCGAGGTACTTGGATGTTATAGTAGCAGGATACCTGGTTGGTGTTGTGGCAGGATACTGTGTAGAGGAATTTGTATCGGGATACTGGGTGGAACTCCGTATCGGGATACTGCCAGGTACATGGGAAGGTAAGAAACTACCGGTCTTGATCCCTCTGGAGGAGGTGTGTATCTGGATTGATCTAGATCCCTTCCCTCTTGAAGTAGCCGGATGGTACCCTGAAAATTATCTCTTCCTTGTATCTGAGTGGAAAATTCTTCTTTGGTCCTTTGCCAATTTTGGATGTTAACAAAAAGCACACTTGATGTGTCTAAACAATTGAATTGTTTTAACCAACACATGTGGAAATCAATATACAAGTGATGCAATTAATACAAGATACGAAGGATAAAGAAACATAAAAACGAAACTTGACACAATTATATTTACGTGGTAAAACCTTAATGAAGAAACGTCCACAGATTGATACCACAACCACTGGTAAGTAATCCACTATGAACAAATAAGAGATACACATTTAAAAAGCAATCAACACATGATTCACTCGCTAGGCTATCAACTCCTATTTTACCCTCGGGCCTAGTGAATTATTTAGCCTACTTCCTATCTGAGATGTGTCCTACACCTCTAGGAAGCAACTTCCTATCCAAGACTCTCAAGTCTCTAGGAATATTCATACTTAGCTATCCAAATCACAAAGATCCTAGTCAAGCTCCCTTAGCTCAACCATCCTAAGTACCACACTCCTAGCTAAGTCTTTTGCTTGACTATCCGGACCACATGTCCTAGTCAAGACTTCTTGCTCTGCACAAAGTTTCACTCATTTTGCTAGAGACTTCCATCTATTACAAGGCTTTAATCTAGGTGATGCAAATGATACAAAACACAATCAAATAAAGTAAGAAGATCAATCAAGCTCTATGAACATACTTAGTGATAATCTAGAATATGCTTTCAACAAACAATCACAAATGTATCTAGAAATCACAACATGTGAATCAATAAGAACAAGATTATAATATTTAATATATCACTCAAAAATCCTATTTCTTAGATCATGAAATTAAACCTAGAAATCATCATAAAGTACATCATACAAGTCATTTCAAGAATCAATTTCAAGTTAATCAAGTTTAGCTAAAATATATTCAAATGAGATCACAAAGCTAACACTCAACAATTAATTGAACAAACAAAACTAGAACATGAATTAACATCATTCTTAACACATTTCATTTATCAAAAGAGATGATCAAAATAGATGATCAAAAGAGAAAGTGAGAAGAAGATGTTTCACCTACAAATGATGAGTCTCGGACTGAAATCAGCTTACTGCGAAAAATCACGAAATAATTTGACTCTGAAAATGCTTGGAGTTTGTTCCCCTCTTCAAGACCAACATTTTTAGCTCTTGAATCACTCAATTTCGAGTTGAAATGAGAGAGTTATGATCAAAACAAGAAATCAAAAAATCGTGAAGAAATTCTGCACTATTTCTTTTTCAATTTTTCTTCACCTTTGTTTGGAGGGAAGAAGGAGAACATTTAAAAGAGAGAAAGAGGGAGAATCGGTGGCCAATAAAAGAGGCCACATAGCCCACCTCGTGAGAGGCGTGTGACCCTCACGGGGGCAGAGGGTGTTGAGGTCGTGAGCCTCACGCCCCCTTCATGGGCTCCTCCTAAAAATGGCTTCGGCCATTCTTGCTTCCCTCACGCTCCTCATGCGTTCTTCAACCATATTCGGGCATCTGAACTCCGAATTGAAATATGTTTTCAGATTACAAACTGTGACTCCCTCACGCATAAGGATGACTATGAAACTTTGTAAAAATGTTGAGAATTTGACTCGATACACAATGACAAAGACAACACAACGTATGAGAATGTAAAGTAGCGTAGCTTCCAAATATGGACTCGAAACCTAATGAATGAATAACCGAAATGAACGGACTCAATAAGGAATCATATGAGATCATATTCAAGTCCAAAAACAATAAAAATAAACAAATAAACACAATGTCACACAAGTATGCCATTTCCTAGAGATAGTTATAGAACATGCAAATCTACAATGTTTGTCAATATGAGATTAATGCATGTGCATACTTCAATAAGTGTGTGAATGTGTTATACCAAATTGAGCACAATGATGCAGGGACACACATGAATGCATTGTGTATGTGTGTGCGTTTATGTGATGAGCGTCGTTTGTGTGCTCAACAAAATGATATTTAAATGTGTTCGTTTAGAAAACCGATTTTCACCACTTAGATAGAAATTTAGTAAAGCGGCAAGTGAGATTCGTTCCACAGGGAATTAGAGTGATTAGTTGAATAAATTAACTAATCTATATGCAATAAAATAAATCATAAAAATATGGATGAGTGAATGAGTTGTCAATCCATCAAACATACATGAAAAATAAACCTAATAAACTACTAAAAGAATACTTAACAAGTCTAGATAAGATAGATGGATTTAACAATTAAGAGAATAGCTAGGGAATTAATGGGATCACAAATGAATTACGGGAAATGCTTATCAAGCTACCTTAATGAACAAATATCACAAATGTTAACCAATTGATTTCTAAAATGTGTTTAGGCCATTATTATGAACCTTAAACAACTTCCCACCGCAATGCCTAACCGATTAAGGAGAGGGGGTCACGACGGGATCGATTTTTTTACTATTAATGGCTTAGATTATCGTGGTTGATATACCCTCCGACAATCTATCCTACTCACTATGTTCTCAATCCATCAAGGTTGTCAATCCAATCAAGATTATATAACAAATTATCCTAAGCAAGATTATAATCAACTAGTGGGTATACATGTCAATTATATAATGCATAGAATCTAATTATAAAATGAATAGAACACAAATAGAGATTAAAAATATATTAAAGCTTAAGCAAATCCCAATCCAAATATTCTCACATCAAAACCCTAGAAAGGGGATTTAATTACACATATTACAATCAAAGGGAAGGCAAGTAAAAGATTAGGAAATCACCCATGGGCCTCCTTTTGTAAGCTTGATCCTTTCCTTGCCTTTGATGCTCCTTGTGTAAAGAGTGGATGATGAGGATGTGTCTAGATAGGTGGAGTCAAATGGGAAGTGACTAAGGAGATTTGTGGAGAAGATGGGAAGAAAAGGAATGATTAGGGGAGGTAATCTAGATGTTAAGTTTAGGTAGGAGAGAAAATGGAGAGAAAAGGAATGGTGGAGAAAGGAGGTTTCTTGGTGGTCAAGAGTTGTCTAAAAGAGGAAAAATAGTGATGTATTTATAGGTGTGAAAAGCTAGGGTATGAAATGGGTATGAAATGACAAGAATACCCCTCCTGAATGCCAACACTGGAATTCCAACGTGGTCGCCACTTGTCCTTCTAGGTCGCCATGGCGACCTCAAATGGAGACCTCTCATGGGTTCTTCTGTCGCCATGGCGACCAAATGGCGACCAAGTGGTGACCATTCCCACTTTGGAATTCCTATGTGGTAGCCATTTGCAAGTGTAGGTCGCCATGGCGACCTCAAATGGCGACCATGAGATGCTTTGCAATTTCCTCTGTCGCCATGGCGACCATATGGCGACTTTTCTTGCTCAAATAGCGAGAATGCACTCTTTCACCTATTTGTGAGTCTTTTTGCACCAAATTCTTCATCTTCTTCGCAAATGCCCTTGAGTTCTAATAAAACCTGAAAACACTTAATTTACACCATTAAATCAAGGGATAATGCCCAAGAATCAAACAAAAGGAGAAGGAGATAGAGACCAAAATCATACCAATTTTGGTTCGGTCATTACGCCTTGCAAGAGGAAGAAGAATCTTGATAACTTAGCATCCAAGTAAGCATTTTTCCTCTTGAAGACGATATTTGCATGAGAAGTTGCTTTTCTCCTTTGAAGCTTCTTTTTACCAAGAACCACCTAAGCAACTAACCATTATAAATAAAGAGAGTTTTACAATTGAATCAAGCCAACAAAGATCTAGGATCTTGCAACATCACAAACAATCTCTATCTTGTATCTAGAATATATTCTAAGAGCATACAAGTAATTTAAGAGATGACTTGTTAAGAAAGACACTAAGATTAGATGAAATTAGTGAAAACCTTACCAAGCAATATGTGATGTAGGAAACCCATGCGTGGATGCATTCTATATGGTCATAGATAATGCAAGATGAACTTTGATGCACAAAGGAATAGCTTTGAGTGTTTAAAGGTGAGTTCTTGTGAATTTTTTCTCTTGAAAAATGTTCTAAGGGAAAAATATGATTTTTAACTCTTAAACTCGACCTAATAATAAAGTGGCATATACATAGGGTGTCAAAATGAAGTGACATTGTTTTGAAAATTTTTCAGAAATTATGCCTTGATCATTGTTCACCCGCTTTACGTAGGACGGGTGTACATTGGTACTCCTGGGAAAATGAAGAAGAGTTCTTCCTGATCCGCTCTACACAAGAGCGACATTATGGCTACCAAAGAGCGATTACTCTTGGTTCTGGTGAGCTGCTGTTCACCTGCTCTACGTAGGGCAGTAGAACAACGATGGAAAAAATCCATCAGGTGCCCCGTTGTACATAGGGTAATGGGTAAGAGTAAAATTGCTCATTGCGTTTGGTAGGCATTGTACGTAGGGTGACCCAAGGGCGGGTGTACAGCGCCTTCTGTAAAAAATGCATCCTAAATGCCTAAGCATGATATGGCAATTAACATACAAGATGCAATCAAATAAACATGCATGAAGATATATTAAAAACATGAATGTACACATATAAAAACACACAACATATAAGAATAGGAGATATGCATGAGTTGTGTGTGTGTGTGTGCAACTACATCTCTTCAAAGCAAGTAAGCACTAGAAATTTACCTTTGGTGATTCTTCTTTTAAGGTCTTGAGAGGGTCTTGGTTGTGCAAAACATCAATCATAAAATGCCTACGCTTCCCTTACATCAAACCCCACATGTGTTTTGTCACCGAAATAAGCCAATCAAACTTGAGGAACTTACAATCTCCCCCTTTGGCTATTTCGTGACAAAACCACCACGCACATTGATCCTCAATATATAATTGAAACTAAAGGTCAATAATGATATTCTATAATACAAAGAGATAAAAAAAATAAAACTTCAAGTCTTCAATCTCTTGTAGAACTATTAATCCTTCAAAACAAACAGATTACACTTTCCAAAACAAGTGTATGTGAGATGATCAAGTGAGGTTAAATCAAGCATTTGCATTAAAGAATTTTTCATTTAAGAAAACATACAACATCATGCAATGACTATCATGCAATGAATGTGCAATGCAATGCTCCCTCTCAATGGGTCACTCCTCCTCAATTTGTCAACTCCCCAACATGTGAATTTGCTACTACATTTAGCAATCTCTTTTACCACATACTACTCCCCCTTTTTGTCATGAGAAGGGCAAAGGAGTATCCCCCAAATGGGTCACTTAGCAAAGAGAGATAGTAGCATACAAGTCATTTGCATAATCATATAATGCATTTTATTCACCTCAATTAATTGGAGAGAAACAAGGAGATTTATTTTTGAGAAAATGTGTGATTAAAAATGTTTTGCATGCAAGACATATTGCATTCAAGTCCAAAAATCAATGGGATTTGACAAAGCAAATGTCAAAAGTTTCCTTAAATAATTCAAAACAATTTTACAATTTGTCATGAATTTAAAACAAGGATATAGAGTTTATCAACCATTCAATTTAATGAGCAACTATATCCATCTTTATAAGCGAAATATGGTATGAGCGACTTTGCATCCTATTTGATTTTCCGAGTAAGATACCCGTATGATAATAGCTATGTTCAACTAATAAGGAAAGAGAGACATTTGGATTTTAAATCCTTAGAACGGATACAAGATCCTTTATTCATTTGAGTCTCATTAGCTTTTCACACATTGTTTTGTATTTAAGAATTGCAATCATCAATTCATGCTTTTTCATTTAAGCATTTCATATGAATTTCATGTTTTTTCACATTTTAAGCATGTCATTAAAATAATCATGTCATGGAGATCATTATAGGTCATTCAAATAGTACTTCCTAAGTAAATCTCCTAGTCTAAAAATGCATGTTTGAACATAAATATGACATGGATTGCAATACAAGCATGGTTCAAACTTATTGAAGAAAAACATATAAGCATATGTGCAACCAAGCTATTCAAGCAATTAATAAAGAAGCATAATTTTTTTTTTAATTTTTACATGCAACAAGTATGAAATTGCTCTCTTTACTTGAGTTCCCCATATGGGGTCAATCACCAAATCACATCAATCCACGAGACATATCCCAATAGATTTACTAAGTGTTTTAAACCTAGTTGCATCTAAGAGTTTAGTAAATAAGTCCGCTAATTGATCATTTGTACATACATGTTCAAGTACAATGCATTTACTCTCAACCAGTTCTCTTATGAAATGATGGCAATATGCTTAGTCCTAGGATGTTGTACCGGATTCTTGGAAATATTAATAGAACTCATGTTATCACAAAAGAGGGTTAGAGTACCTTGATTGAATCCGTAGTCAACTAGCATTTGCTTCATCCATAGGAGTTGTGTGCATCCTCGCGGCTATGTACTCGACCTCGGCTGTGGACAAGGAAATCGAGTTGCAAAAGCAAGACACCAAGTTGTTGCTTAGAAAGAAGCAACCGCTAGATGTGCTCTTCCTATCATCGTAATTTCCTGCCCAATCCGCATCCCTAAAGCCAACTAAGCTAGCATTAGAGTCAAAAGAGTATCAAATCCTATAGTTGTATGTCCCATTCACATAGCGAACGATTCTTTTAACGGAAGAGAGATGAGACTCCTTAGGATCTAATTGGTACCTAGCACACACACCCACACTAAAAGATATATTGGGCCTACTTACGGTCAAATAAAGTAAGCTACCAATCATGCCCCGATACAACGTTTGCTCTACACTTTTTCCATTAGCATCCTTACTTAGTTTTAAAGTGGTACTCATGGGTGTAGCACAATGTTTGGCATTTTCAAGACCAAACTTCTGCACTAGGTTCTTTGCATATTTAGATTGGGTTATAAAAATTCCATCATTCAGTTGCTTAATTTTCAAACCTAGGAAGTAACTAAGCTTACCAACAAGACTTACTCAAATTCATGAGACATAACATCAACAAATTGTTGGACTTTGGTGTTGTTGGTGGAGCCAAACACTATATCATCGATATATATTTGAGCCATAAAAAGCTCATCATTGTCTTTCTTGATGAATAGAGTTTTGTCAACACTACCCCTTATGTAGTTATTGTCAACAAGAAATTGAGTGAGGCGCTCATACCAAGCCATCGATGCTTGTTTCAACCCATATAGAGCCTTCTTGAGGCGATAAACATGGTTGGGGTGGTGAGCATTCACAAACCCCTTGGGTTGTTCAACAAACACTTCATTTTGCAAGATTCCATTGAGGAAGGCACTATTGACGTCCATTTGGTGCAATTTGAACTTATGCACAAAAGAAATGGACAAGAGAAGTCTAATGGATTCTAAACAGGCAACTGGAGTAAATGTCTCCTCAAAGTCGATACCCTCAATTTAAGAGTATCCTTGTGCAACAAGTCTAGCCTTGTTACGCACTATGTTTCCATCCTTATCGGATTTCTTCCTATAAATCCACTTGGTGCCTATCACATTAGTTCTTTTAGGCCTAGGAACTACAGTCCAAACCTCATTTCTTTCAAATTGGTTTAGCTCTTATTGCATGGCAAGAATCCAAAATTCATTATTCAAGGCCTCACCATCCTTTTTTGGGTTCTATTTGAGAGGTGTAGCATGAATAACTAAAGAGATTAGCTATTTGACGTCTAGTCCTAACACCCTTATTCACATCTCCAATAATGTCATCTTTATCATGGAGTTTCTTAACCCATGGAGTGGGTTCATTAGAGTCCAAGAGAGGAACTCTATTAAGAGGTTGTGTGTCCTCTTTATCTAGGTTAGACGTCCCAACAATAGGAGTCTCCACAACTTTCTCCAAGGGAGAATCATCAACTATAACAACCTCCTCGTCATGGTCATTAGTCTTAGGCCTATTATCATCTATGATAACATTAAATGATTCCATGATACTTTGAGTCTTCAAGTTGAAAATTCTATAGGCAAGACTATTCAAGGCATAGCTAATAAAGATACCCTCACCACTCTTAGCATCAAACTTGCCAAGTTGATCACGGTCAATTAAAATGTAGCATTTGCTTCCAAATGAGTGGAAGTAGCTAACATTTGGCTTTCTACCCCTCCATAACTCATATGAGGTTTGCCTAGTTCTGTACATTAGGAAGACTCTATTTCCTATATAGCAAGCCGTATTGACAGCTTCGGCCAGTAGGTTCTTAGGGACATCGTTGTTAAGCAACATCACACAAGCCATCTCTTGAAGGACCCTATTTTTCCTTTCAATAACTCCATTTTGTTGCGGTGTCCTAAGAACCGAAAACTCATGGGAGATGCTTGAGCTATAACAATAGCTTTCAAAGTAGGCATTTTCAAATTCTCTCACATGGTCACTCCTAATCCATTTGATGCTTTTAATGTTATAGTCTTTTTCATTTTGAATTTTAGTGCAAAACATTTTAAACTTATCAAAAGGTTCGGATTTTTCTCTAAGAAAATATGTCCATGTGAACCTAGAGAAATCATTAACACAAACAAAATGTATCTCTTTCCACTTAAACTCTCGGTTTGCATGAGACCCATAAGATCCATGTGGAGAAGCTCTAAGGGCTCCTTGGTGGAGAGATAATTGCCTTGCATGCTCTTGGGTTGTTTCCCTTATTGCCAAGGTCTATAAACACTATTGATTTTCTTCCCAAGCTTGGGAAGGCCACGCACAACATTGAACTTATCTAAAATTCATAAATCCCGACAGTTCATGTGGCCAAGTCTTTCATGCCACAACGTAATTTGCTCATCCTTGGATACATTACAAGAGACAACTCTAGCCTTAAGACAATAACAATTGTTGCTAGATCTCATACATTTTCAATAAGGTTTGTCCATTGGGCAATAGGATTAAGCAATCATTTTTGCTAAATAAGACTGAAAGTCCTTTATCACTTAGATGAGAAATGCTTATTAAATTGGCTTTCAAGCCATCAACATATAAAGCATTGGACAAGGAGGGTAATTCGGGAATGAAAATGGTTCATTTCCCTACAACTCTCTTTTTAGACCCATCACCAAAGGTGACAAATCCTCCTTCCTCTATGACAAGAGTCTCAAAGAAACTCTTATTTCCCGTCATGTGCTTAGAGGACCCACTATCTAAATACCAAAAATTAGAAGAATTTGCCTTTAAGATAATTTGGGCAACATGGCAAAAGTAAGCATCTCTTCTAATCCACCTGGGTGAAACATTTTTTTTCCTAATGGTCATTGATATATGAGCTCTAGATGTCCTAGGATCATGCAAATCTATCATGCTTTTCCTAGGAACATTCATCTTGGCTCTTCTCTTTTTCTTTTCAATCATGCTTTTTACTTTACACATTTTAATAAAATGGAAGAAATTTGGTCTAACATGACCATCAATACCACAAAAATGACATGTAGGGATGTAGTTAGGAATCATACCATGTCCTTGCATATGCATATGAGCCTTCCTATGTTTTTGTGGTTGTTTTGGTTGTTGGATAGGATCTCTCTTTCTTTGTTGTTGACCAAGATTTGGTTGCTTCCTTAGTTGAGCTTGCATGATTAGAATCTTTCCTTTGTGAGCTATTTGTTGAGAAAAGTTGGTTTGAGGAGCTTTTGTGGGTTGAGCTTGAGGTTGCCTTCTTGGCGCCACCTTCATTTGTGCACTATTTGAACATTGTCCTAGATCTATCTTCTTCTTAGGAGTTTGCACCGATAAAGCTTTTTTGTAGCTCAAGCTTTTGATAAACGCAGTCTTGTTAAAAATGGAGGTCTCCTTACCTTCTTCAAACCCAAGACCTCTCTTGTCATGAGGACTTTTTCCAACACTTAACATGTGGTCAAGTTTTTCGGTGCTAGAAACTATCATAGTCCTTGACCCTTTAGCTTCTTCAAGCTCCCTCTTCAAACCTTCTTCATTCCTTATAGATAAGGCTAACTTCTCTCTTAGCCTATCTTCAATCTTCTCGGATCTTTCCACTTGTTCACTTAAGTGGTCAATATGTGTTGAAAGCTCTAGATTTCTTTTTTCCTTCAATCTTCTAATTTCTCTCTTGTTCTTTAACCTTAAGCTTTCAAACTTGACTATGTAGTCTTGAAGATCCATTTTCTCCACATTTCCATTTGTGGAGTTAGATGAGGAGTCATCTCCACTTCAGTCAATTTCCTCTTGACTCTCTTCCTCTTTTTCACTAAAACCTTTGCTTTTATAGGAGGAGGCAAAGACTATGAAGTTAGCCATGAGTTCTTTATCATCCGAAGACTCATCTCCCTAATCGGAGTCATCACTTCCACTCTATGTGGCAGCCATCACCTTTCCCTTCTTCTTGTTCTTGTGATTAGCACAATCGGGGGCTATGTGTCCTATGCCTCCACACTCATAGCATTGAATCCATTTCATTTCACTTTTCTCTTGCCTAGGCTTAAATTTCTTGAAGGGAGCCTTTTTCTTCAAGTTTTGACCCTTGGATCCATAACCCTTTTTCTCGGTCTTGACGAATTTCTTGAATCTTTTCATCAATAAGGCCATGTATTTGTCTGAGTCATCATTCTTGTCCTTTTTCCACTTTGGAGGCTTTCAAAGCAATTCTCTTTTGCTTTTAAGAGGTGTGGAGATAGGACCTTTCCTAGACTCATAGCTAGAAGTCTCCCAATTACCTCACTCGGTTTCATATCCGTGTAACCGCTATTCTCCTCTAAAGCCATAATTTTGGACTCAAACCTCTCGGGAAGCGATCTCATTATCTTTTGTTTGATCCTTTTATTTGAGTAAGGGTCACCAAGTTGATGACTTTGGTTGACTATGTCCATCATCTTGATCTCAAAGTCGTTAAATCACTCATTCTCCTCCATCCTAAGCATCTCGAATTGAGTTTGGAGAACTTGAAGCTTCGAGTCCTTAACCACTTAGGTTCCCTCATGTGCAACCTCTAGGATGTCCCACGCCTCTTTAGCAATTCTAGTGTTTTGAATCAATTTATATTGATTCTCGTCCATTGCATATAGGATGTCGTGCATTGCCTTCTTATTCCATTTCGATGCCTCAAACTCTTGCACGTTAAGCTTGAGTACATCCTTTCCTCCACCCGTAGGAGTCATCATTAGTGGAGTGTAGCTGTCTTCAACCGCCATCTAAGCCTGATCATGGATTTGGCATATGTACGACTCCATCTTGTCTTTCCAAGCGGCATAATTTATACCGGTGAGCAATAGAGGCCTCGTGCTAGAAGCACCTTCGTTTCCACCACCGTTTCCATCGCCGTTTCCACTAATTGTGTTTATGAATGGATGAAATGAATGCAAATGTATGAGTGATCACAAAAATCACACAAAATGCAAAACACACCAAAATAAGCAAATGATCACCTAAGTATATCTAGGAACCTGCTCTGATACCAGTTGAAACTAATAATGCACGGTGTGTATAAAGTATCTAGAGGGGGGGGGGGGGGGGGGGTGACTAGATTTTAAACTATTATTACCAATTTTCGCGATTATTCAATATAACGAAAATACCTCAGTCTAGTCAAAGCAATAAATCAAGTGTAAATGTGCGGAAATATAAATGACACTTGATATTTACGTGGAAACCTTCAACAAGAAAAACTACGAGCTGTTATGTGCGCCACACATGAATCTTTAATCCACTAATTACAATGGTGTTTACAACCAATGTTGACCTCAACCTCTCACGGTCTATAACCGACCACTACTACCCGCATGCCTATAAAAGTGAACCTAGTCCAATTTGCTTGTGGCCTAAAAAATTTTGGCCACAAGACTTACTTCTCAATGAAAAGATTAAATAGCTTATGTGAATATAAATGATATTCAAAATGCAAATAGAGTTAGGGAACACTAAATGCTTATCTAGGATTATAAGAAAATAATTAAATCAATCCTAGATATCAAATGCTATATGACATGGCATAAAGCTTAGCTAACTTAGATTAAACAATCCTAGGTATAGCTATCACAATACAACACTCAATCAACACATCACAAACAATCTCTATCTTGTATCTAGAATATATTCTAAGAGCGTACAATTAATTAAAGATATGACTTGTTAAGAAAGACACTAAGATTAGATGAAATTAGTGAAAACTTTACCAAGCAATATGTGATGTAGAAAGCCCATGCATGGATGCATCCTATATGGTCATAGATGATGCAAGATGAACTTTGATGCACAAGGGAATAGTTTTGAGTGTTTAAAGGTGAGTTCTTGTGAATTATTTCTCTTCAAAAAAGTTTTAAGGGAAAAATATGATTTTTTAACACTTAAACTTGACCTAATAATAAAGAGGCATATATATAGGGTGTCAAAATGAAGTGACATTGTTTTGAAAAGTTTTCAGAAATTATGCCTTGATTGATGTTCACCCGCTTTATGTAGGGCGGGTGTACAGCGGTACACCTGGGAAAATGAAGAAAAATTCTTCATGATCCGCTTTACACAAGAGCGACATTGGGGCGACCAAAGAGTGGTTGCTCTCTGGTCTGGTGAGCTGCTGTTCACCTGTTCTACGTAACGCGGGTGAACAGCGATGTAAGAAATCCATCAGGTGCCCCGCTGTACGTAGGGCAACCTAAGTGCGGGTGTACAACGCCTTCTGTAAAAAAATGCTTCCTAAATGCCTAAGCATGATATGGAAATTAACATACAAGATGCAATCAAATAAACAAGCATGATGAGATATTAAAAGCATGAATGTACATATATAAAAACACACAACATATAAGAATATGAGATATGTATGAGTTATGTATGTGTGCAACTACATCTCTTCAAAGCAAGTAAGCACTATAAATTTACCTTTAGTGCTTCTTCTTTTGAGGTCTTGAGATGGCCTTGGTTGTGCAAAACATCAACCATAAAATGCCTACGCTACCTTTACATCAAACCCCACATGTGGTTTGTCACCGAAATAAGCCAATCAAACTTGAGGAACTTACATTTTTGTTTAGCTAAGGGATTCAAGAAACAAGATGATGATGTGCTACTTCCTCCCTTAAAGAACTTTAGTGTTAAATGTATGGTTACCATGCCATATAAGGAAAAGGGAAAGTCTTGTGATACATTTAGGCTCTTTGGTGAATCTTATGATTCAAGTCTTGTATCTAGCATAACTATTCTTCCAAATTGGGCTATGCAATTGAAGAGTGAGGTTGAAGAGTCAAGAAGGATGATTGAGGCGTCACAAAGGAAGATTGAAGAACTCAATGCTAAGGTAGTGCTACAAGATGTGAAGATCAAAGAATAGGAAAGCAAATCATCTACTACAAAGCATTATGTGAGATCATTAAATCGCACAACATTCCTTAGTGGCACAAGTGTCTAGAAATGGTCTTAAGGTTTATTTTCTTATTCTTTCTTTATGGCTTCATATCATGTCAAAAAGGGGAAGAAATATGGGGAGATATAGGGGAGATATATGATAGTTTCTAGCTTGCTTAGTCTCATTTTTTATTTTTGGTGTATTTTGGTATCAAGTTTGAACTTTATGGCATGTAATATTTTTTGTTGATCTTGGCTAGAATATTTTGTTGGATAGCCATGTATTAAGGGGAGCGTACATGATCCATTTGAACTTTAATGTTTTATATTCTTGCCAAAGAATGTATTTTGCCATATATGTTGTCTCTTGGATATTCTTGTGCTTTCAAGTTGATTTTAGGTGATATCAAGAGAAGACCAAGACGAAGTTCAAGACTTGTGGTTGAAAATTTGTTTAGAAATGTGTAACTCATTGTGACCAATTTTCTTTGTAATTGTTTTAATATATGTATTGGGGTTTTGACATGGAATTTGCCAAAAGGGGAAATTGTTAGGTTTTTGGTTTGTCTTGGCATATATTTCATATCAAAATGGTGTTTCTCTTGTATTGATTAGTGTTCTTAGATATGATGATTCAAAACTTCAAAGAAAAACTCAGCTACTGTTCATGTAAGATGGTGTCTTGATAGGGGAATAAGCTTCATTGCTCAACAAATGTATAATTGACCTCATTCCTCTTACAAGGCTTAGGCATACACACATATGACATTCATTTGTGTCCATGCATAGTTGTACACCATTTGTATAACACATTCACACACTTGACAAAGTATGCACATGCATCAGTTTCAAATTGACAAATATAGTGAAATTGCATGTTCTAGGACTATCTTTAGGAAATGACATGCTAGTGTGAATTTGTGTTAATTTGTTTTTATTTTATTGTCTTTGTACTTAAACATGATCTCATATGATTCCTTATTGAGTCCCGGTCATTTCGGTAACTCATTCATTAGGTTTTGAGTCCAAACTAGGAAGCTACACTACTTTTCATTCTCATTCGTTGAGTTATCTTCGTCGTCATATACCGAGTCAAATTCTCAATATTTTGTCAAAGTTTCATAGTTTTCTTGTGTGTGAAGGAGTCACAATTCGTAATCCGAAGATGGATTCGAATTTGGAGTTCGAAAGCCCAAATACGGCTGAAGAACGTGAGAGGAGCACGAAGGAAGCAAGCATTGGCCAACGGCTAAGCTTGGAGAGGCACGTGAGGAGGCCGTGAGCCTCACGGCCCACACACTTCTTTGCCCCGTAAGGCTCACGCGCCCCTCATGGGCTGCTGAGGTGTCATGCCCTGAATTGTCAACTCTTTCCCTCTCTTTCATCTCTTTTAGGTTTCTCCTTTCCCTTCCATTTTCATTTTAAAAGAAGAAAAATTAAAAAATGCAAGTGCAAAATTTTCTCTCAAACTTTCTCACATTCCAAACACCATAGCTTTCTCATACGAAGTCGGAATTGAGTGATTCAAAGTGGAGAATCTTCATAATCAAGTCCTTTACCTTTTCCAAGTGGTTTTATAGCTGTTTGATTGAGTTTTCTAGTGGTTCTACCTATAAAACCGAACCAGCTAGTGAGTCATAGGCATTTGACTAATCCTTGTGTTTTCTTCTTTTATAACCTTCAATTACCTTGGGGTTTCTTCTTCTATATGTATGATGAATGCTATTAAGAAATATAGCTTCATAATCAAATCTAATCAAGTCTACTTAGAGACAAATGTGAACTAGTTTTCTAGGATTCTAGGTTTTCACATGTTTGAGTGTTGTATTGTGATTAATTTAATATCTAGGGTTATTTGTGGATTGATTGATTCATTTTATGATCAATAACCTTGACATGTGCTTGGATCCTCTAATTGAACAAATCTAGGATTAGCACTTGTGATTTTGTATTTAGAGCTAAATAGAATTTAATTGATTATTCATTATATCCTTGCTCTAAATGTTGGCTAGAATATTCACTGAACACATTTTATGATTCTAGCATTTTTTGTGTATGTTTCTAATATCTTGGATTTGTACTTCATGTATATGATTTATTCAAGTGTTAGATGTGTGAATGAAACTAGGAGCCATATGTGTTAAGTGTTTTCACATGCTCTAGGATTTAATTCAAGTTTTGCATCTAGACTATTTGACTTGTGTTCTCACATGATTTAAGTCTAGTTTCCATGGAATGTATTGATTACATGTTCTATGTTGAATTGCTTGTTTGCATCATTTGCATTCATGGATCACACTTAGGAAGTCCTTGTAAAAAACATGAAGTCTTGACTAGGACAAGATGTTAGGATAGTCAAGCAAGGAAGTCTTGGTTAGGACAAAACATTTGGATAACCAAGCAAGAAGTCATGGCTAGGATTGAGAAGGCCAGGATAGCTATGCATTGGAGGCTTTCTAGTCGCATGAGTGCCTTGGATAGGGAGTTGGCTACATTATTGGTAAGCCCGGGGGTTTGGATAGACATAGACTCTAATAGAGAGTGGCACTTGGGATGTGCATGCACCCTTGAGGAATCTCTAATCTTCCAACGATGTTGGTTAGACATGGACTCTAATATATGGTGGTTTCACATCATCGAAGGATGTTTTATCTACCAATAGGGATTGGGTAGACATAGACTCTAATAGAGAGTAGATCATAGGTTGGACACTTTTGAGGAATTTCTAATCTATCATCCAATATATATAGTTCCCAATGGTTGTAGTTCAACCAGTGGATGTTTGCTCCTTGGAGGTTTTACCACGTTAAAAAATCTCTTGTGTTAATTCTTTCTATCTCTCTCTCTCATATTTGTATATGTGTATGTTTTAATCTTGTTGCTCAATATTCACTTGTGATGTATTTAGAAACAAAATTGTGTTAAGTGTGATATGTAAGCAAATCATTTAGATCATAGTTGTGTATATAATTCTTTTGAATATTATATATTGATTCATTTTTGTATAATTGTATTTTAATTCATACTTGTAACACATTGGATATTATTTGATATACAAGAATTCTTCATTGATGAGTTTTTAATGTTATTCTTCCTCTTGATTATTGTTGATGTATGGACAATGCTTTAATGATCACATGCTTATCTTTTCTATACTTGTATGTATGGTTTATGTGTTGTAATGTAAGCTACCTTGAGGGACAACCTTGAGTTTGTTTCATGGGATTGAAAAAGGCGTAAAAACCTATTTAACCCCCCCCCCCCTCTAGGTATGCTTTAGGCAATTTAACTACGTTTGTACATTTCAACTTGTATTAATTGGTTGTCTTCTAGTGATTCAAATATTAGTGGAGTTTTGACAATTAGAAGTTCATCTTGGTTATTTGGTAACAACAATGATTATGCTATATATAGATTTTAAGCTTTTTCTATTAATCATTTTTTTCTTTTTATGGTTGGCAATTATTTAGTAATAGCAATTCTGATTGTATTTGTGACAGTAAAAAACTATATTCTTAAAATTCTACTTCGTTTCCAATTTATCGGATTTTAATTGTTTTCTTACAATGTACTTCAGTGATTCCTTCCAACCATATTGCATAAAGTAAGGATATTTCGAATAGAAAGGCATACCTCTCAAGCTCCCAGAAGATGTTTCTTATTGCACGACTAGGTTCGAAGAAGAAGTGTCTACAAAAAGACAATGCAAGTTGTGATGCTTCAAGCGGCATGTTCGTTGTTTGAAAACTTTAATTGGGGATAGGGTAAAGAACCATACCCATTTCTAGGAAAGATATGGCACTTGATATTTCTTTTCAAATTGTGTACCAATAAATTGATAACTATTATGTAGTATAATGTAAGCATCCCAAATCAATCAAGAAGTTTATTTATCTATTTGTTATTTTTCATTCTTTTAGAATGAATGTTGTGTATGTTATAATTGAATGAACATGGTTTGTCATTAGTGTGAGTCAAGTTGATAATAAACTTGCAATGATCTTCAACTGGTATGTAATTTGGACTTCACATGGTATGTAACTTTCAATTAAAGTGGAATATAATTACAATGTCAATCGAGAAGTCTATTTATCTATTTGTTATTTTTCATTCTTTTAGAATGAATGTTGTGTATGTTATAATTGAATGAACATGGTTTGTCATTAGTGTGAGTCAAGTTGATAATAAACTTGTAATGATCTTCAGCTGGTATGTAACTTGGACTTCACATGACATGTAACTTTCAATTAAAGTGGAACATAATTACAATGTGTCTGGCATGTAACTTGGACTTCACTTGACACGTAACTTTCAATCCAATTGGAACGTATCTTGAAAATCTATTGACATGTAACTTGAAATTGAATTGGCAAGTAATTTGGAATCCAATTGGAATGTAAATTTCAGTACAGTAATTTGAAATTAAACTAGCATGTAACTTTTAATCAAAAAATTTGATGTATAGCATTGATAGCATATACAATTATCGAGTATAATAGAAAGAAATATGTCAACAAAAGCCTTTTGATAATAATAAGGCTCTAAATTAACAAACATTTTGTATAAACTTCAACTTTATATATATATATATATATATATTGAAAAACAAACAACTACAAGAAAACCAAACCAGTTTACAGATTTGTCATCATCATTAACCATTGTTATTTACTGCTTTTGCTGAGACTTTAGTTCCTTCACCCTCAAGGTATGTATTTTATGGAACTATTAATTAAAAATCCAAAATACAACCATCATATAACTTTAACTACAAATGACATGTAATGTAACTTTAAAATTTATTGTCATTAACAATGGAAGACAACTAGAATTGTAACTTATAAATCAAACACAATTATAAATTCTTTTTTTTCTTGGTCTTCTAGCTTGCGGATCTCTTTTTTCTTAGTCTTTTGGCCCGCGGTCGCCAAGTAGTTGACACATAATTTAGAATTCAACAGACATGTAACTTGGAAATCAACAAGCATGTAACTTGAAAACTAATTGGCATGTAATTTTGAAAACTAGTTGACATGTAATCTTAAAAACTAATTGGTATGTAACTTTGAAAACTACCGGCATGTAACTTTGAAATTTACATACCGGCATATAACTTTAAAATTTGCTACCTATCATGTAACTTCAAAAATATCTGGCATGTAATTTCAAAAATAACAGGCACGTAACTTCAAATCGAACTAGCATTTAACTTCAAAAAAATTATGGTACCATGTCAGTTGCATGCTCTCATCCTCAAAACTAAGAAAAGAACTTAACTAGTCAAAATACTTGATATCATACCACTACGAAATTTAAGAATAAATAACACAAATTCATGTATCAAGTGACATATGTTACTGATAACAAATAAAATTACTAACTGAGAAGAACACATGGCACATACAATTGAAGGTCTTTGAGCTTTGCAAGCAAGAAATTGGTTACTCCTTCACAAAGGTAACGAACTACTTCTTGTCGAAAGGTTGTTCATGTCGATTACAGGACACAAGTTAATACAATTCAAGGCACAAGTTGGAATATCCCCAGAAAGATTCAAGATTGGCAACTTGCAAGTTGCAAGCTATACAAAAGAAGCATATAAGCAGATTTTTGCAAAATCCAACAACCCCAAAACAAGGAAACAATCTACTTTCAAATTTGCTACATTGTATATAGCAATTAGCAAGCATATGATATGCAGTGCTAAACATATGTATATCTTTGTAATTTTATTCAGAAACCTAACCAAACCACAAAATACACACAGGCGGGAAACAGAACAATCATGCAAAATACAGATGGGATTGACAGAACTAGAGCAAGCTAAGCCAGAAAACTATAATAGAGCCAAAAGAAATCAATTAAGCCAAACAAAACTAAAAACAGAACCAACATAATAGAAATAGAGCAAGCTAAGCCAAATCAAAAATACAAATGGGATTAACATTCATGCAAAATAGAGGATTTTGAGATGGATTTGAAGCTAAATACACGTATAAATCAATTAAGCACGCATGCAATCATCAATTCCAACCATCCAAACCAATTTCTCACAAAACAAAATCCTAACCCAAACCCTTGATCAAATTCGATCTAAATAGAGAAAGAAGAAACATATTTTTGCTAAATCAAAGCATGAAATTGGATTGAGAGTAGACTACATACCGGTTCATTGAAGATTCCAGTTGATTCAAGTAAAAAAAGAAGATTTGAGTGGATTCCAGCCACCGGCAGCAAGAACAAATTTTAAACATCAATTTGTCTAAATACAAATTCAATTATTAAATATAATAAAGAGAAAAAAGAGATATTTCTAAGGCACGATTTGTATGTTGGAGGGAGACTAGAGACAAGATCTGTATTTTGGAGGGAGACAAAATCAGTATTTGGGTTGAACTTCAATAGAGAGAGAGAGAGAGAGAGAGAGAGAGAGAGAGAGAGAGAGAGAATATCTGATTTTGAAATGTTGGGAAGACAAAATTGAGGGTAATTTTGTCAGTTCAACCATAAAGGTGATAAATATAATAAGAAATAAATTTCTGGCTAAAAACAATAAATCAATAAACTTTTTGATCATTTCTTGCAATTTCCTCATATATAAATATATATATATAATCGAGACATGTTTCTCAAACCCAAACTCAGAATTAATTGTAATAGTTCAAAAAAAAAAAAAAAAAACTAATCGTTCCAGATTATCATGATAACACATTGATCATGTGAGTGGGTTTATACATAAATTACAAGTTTAAACAATGGTTAGATGACCGAGAGTTAGATGGATATTGTGTGGGCAAGCCATGCATGCGCCACACTATTGTTTTTAATAACCTAAATAGATAGTGTAAACATGTCAATTCAAATTGCAAATAACTTGGGTGGCAATGGAAAACACATTGGTTTTTTCGTAAAAAAACATGGATCGGAAGGCAAATGACAGGTATGTGAAGCTGAAGAGTGTTCAACATGCAAAACTGCAAACCCCTCTTGTCAGTGACAAGTGAAACCAAACCAATTAGTCTTTTTGCTCTGGGATTCTCGAACACTATAACCATTTATATATACTACCTCTCCAAATGAACCTATCCCAGTTACATACTTTTTTTGCTTTTAAACACAAAAAAACAAATCTCTATATCTGATAAATACTGAATATTGCATTAATTGTATATACATGCTCTTCTCTTTTCACATATATATATTTTTTCATCTTCTGACTAGTGTACATAAAATTTAATTACTTTTTTATTTACTGCTCTAATATGTATCCTAAAAAAAGGGGATAAATTCTAAAGATTGATTACATATATAAGTGATTGGAGTGCTACCAACTAGATAAGATATTTTGTTCAAAAACCAA
This sequence comes from Acer campestre, assembly GCA_954870605.1. NCBI lineage: Eukaryota > Viridiplantae > Streptophyta > Magnoliopsida > Sapindales > Sapindaceae > Acer > Acer campestre. The sequence continues at coordinate 17,934,979 of OX940809.1, forward strand.
TGCTACCCCTATTTTTTTTTTTTTTTTAATATGAAAAGAGTAGTTGTATTTTCCCTCAAACATGAACAAATAGTTGTACTTCTCTGGTTCTTTTTTTTTTTTTTTTTTTTTTTTTTTTTTTTTTTTTTTAGCATGCTATATTATTATTATTATTATTATTATTATATAGCTAGCAAAACAAGAATAATCACAATTTTTAGTTATGTTTGTATTGTGTGACTGTGTGGTAAAAACATGCTTCAGTTACATACAACCATGAGACTTGTTGAAGAAAAAAGGTTAATTTAGGTTAAAATTCTAGGTGCAAAAGTAAGTAGTCACTAGGAGAGCCGTAAGCCAAGAGGGCACTAGGCAGACCTACAGACAGGCTGTGAGTAAGAACCTAGGTTTTAATCTATGTTTAATATTTTTCTTCTCCATGTCTGTAAGCAGTCCTAGATCCGATATAGAACCTGACAATGGAGATAGTATTTCAGGACAATCTATATCAAATTATGAGACCAATTGGAGTGACAATGATTTAAGTGCATGGAGCTTCCTAATGTCTAGAAATATAATATTTATAAGAAAAGTGGAACTTTAGACTTCAAGACTTTATTAGGACAAATCACTAAAGAAATAGATGTGAAATTCCAGGACGACAATTGTAAGATCCTTTATTTGTATTGGCTTGATTCCATTGCAAAACTCTCTATTTTGTATTAGTTGTTGCTTAGATTATTCTTGGAAGAAAGAAGCTTCAAAGGTGAAGTAGCAACATCTTGTGCAAATTTCGTTTTCAAGGGGAACATCGCATACTTGGATGTTAAGGTATCAAGATTCTTCTTCCTCTTGCAAGGCATAAGCGCACACACACACAATTCATACATGTGTGTCCCTACATCATAGTTCAAACATTTGGTATAACACTTTCACACACATTTAGTATGCACATGCATTTATCTCATTGTTGACAATCTTGTAGATTTGCATGTTTTTCTCACTATCACTTAAATATGGCATGCTTGTATTGCATAGTATTTATTTGTTTGTGTTTCTTGTATTTTGGACTTGAACATGATCCTATTTGATTCCTTATTGTGTTTTGGTCATTTCAGTTACTCATTCATTAAGTTTCAAGTCCATTCGACGTAGTTATGCTACTTTACATTTTCATTCGTTGAGTTGTCTTCATCATCATTTTCAGAGATGAATTCTCAATCTTTTGTCAAAGTTTCATAGTTATCGTTGTGCATGAGGAAGTCACGATTCATAATCCAAAAACGGATTTAAAATCAGAGTTTGGAGGCCCGGATAAGGCCGAAGAACGCGTACGGAGCGTGAGAGGAGCTAGCATGGCCAAAGGCCATACTTAGGAGGTCACGTGTGGACCACGTATGCCACATAGTCAGGGCACCTCTCTGCCCACGTGTGGCACATGCGCCCCACACGTAGAGGTGATGTGGCCAGCTATGGTTGGTCGGTTGCTTTCCCTCTCTCTCTCTCTCTCTCTCTCTCTTTTAAATACAATTTTCCTTCCCTCCAAACAAAACTTGAAAAAATTGAGAAGAAAAGAAATTGTACAGAATTTTCTCTATGTTTTTAGTATCTTGATTCAATCATATCTTTCTTATTTCAACTCCGAATCACTTGATTCAAAGCCAAAAATGTTGGTCTTGATGAGAGCTACAAACCCCAAGTATTTTCACAGCCATTTAACTTCATGATTTTCTTCTATGATCAAATCTCAGTCCGAGGTATATTTTTGTAAGTGATCCATCTTTTTCTTACTTTCATTGTTGATCATCTCTTTAATCTTCTTATTTGATTGATGAAAAGTATTATGAATGATGTTAATTCACATGTAAGGTTGGTATGATTGATTGATTTTTTGAGTTTATCTTTTGTGATTTCATATAAACATATTTTTGATAAACTTGAATAACATGAACTTGATTTTAGAAATACATTGTGATCTTGAGCTTGATTGTTTATTTCTTGGTTTAGTTACATGTTCTAAGAGCTAGAATACTTTGATTGTGATATTTTATTGTCTAGTTCTTGTTTGATTCACATGCTTAGGTTTCTAGATATATTTCGTGATTGATTTGTGATAGCCATAATCTAGATTCTCTATTTGCATGTTCATAGAGTGTGTTTGATCTACTTACTCTATTTGTTTGTGATTGCATCATATTGTTTGTGTTTATTTCACTTAGATCATTGCCTTGTGATAGATTGAAGTCTCTTGCAAAGCAAGTGAAGCTTTGTCTTGAGCAAGAAGTCTTGGCTAGGAATGAGTTCCGGATAGCCAAGCAAAAGTCTTAGCAAGGAGTTTTGTACTCCGGATAGTTGAGCTAAGGAGCTAAACTAGGATCTCTTGATCTAGATTGTTAAGTAAGGAAATCTTCCTAGAGACTTGTGAGCCTTTTGATAGGGAGTTGCTTTCTAGAGGTGTAGGACACACCTTGGATAGAAAGTAGGCTTAGTGAATCACTAACCCGAGGGTTGATTAGGAGGTGATAGCTTGTAGTGGATATCATAGTGTTGATAGCTTTGAGTGTGTAAGTCCTTTTCGTATAGTAGATTTTCTTTGCCGGTGGTTGTGGTATCAATCCGTGGATGTTTCCTCTTTGAGGTTTTACCACGTAAAAACATTGTGTCTCATTTTCGCTTTAAGTTTTTTTGTTATCTTCCATATTTTATTTGTATTGATTCTTTTGTACATTGATGTTCACATGTTTTGATTCTTTCTATACAATTGCTATACCATTTCAAGTATTCATTTCATTCTTATATTTCGTATTTTTTAATATTGGAAGAATTTGGGACTGCACCTATTCACCCCCCCAGGTATAATATACTCTATTGCCTTAAGAGAATTTCAACAATCTTTTCTCTACTAATCTTTTGAGCAAAAATAGCATGAAACACTATTACAAACTTGGTTATAATAATATGCACATAGGAAATGTCCAAATAGGAATCAAACAATTATCAAAGATATGTTTGAATAACTTTATGCTTATCTACCTTAGAGACAAAATAATTACCAACTACAAAGAATCCATAGTTGGTATAGTAGAGTCAAGCCTCACATATGGATCTATACATTTCCAATTTTATCAAAACTTTACTATTAGCCTTAAATCTGACGATCACAAAGAAAAATGCTTAGTAGTTGATATCCAAACTCATAACCATAAGTTTTTAAAAGGATCTAGTCCTTACAAATTAGTTTATACAGTCCATTATCGTGTCTTGTCTTCAGGACTTATTCCTAGTTATATACCTCATATAATTCCTATTGGCTAGATCATTTGCTATAATGCCTCAAAATATGTGAATATAATGGTTCCAACTCATATTTCTTGGGATAGTATTAAGTTTCCTGACAGTTGGGTAAAAGAAAGAGTTGACCAACCCACATATAGACCACCCATGAGAAATATAGATGATTGTATATCTGATGATAGTGGTACCCTGAGGATATCATTCAGACCCGTAGAAAAATCCTTATCTACTAGACAATTCGCACCTACAACTAGCAGTGATTTACAATCTGCAAGACACTCTCTGTCCAACGGATCCATATTAAGAATAGCAAACCAAATACTTGATGATAGACTAAGCCATTATAGACCAAGCCATTGTGAAACTTCTTCACAACCAGAACTTATTCATAGACGTAGCCGTCCTATTATACCACCTATAATAGAAACTAGAGGTCCACCATTAGTCATACCAGCAACAGAACCACCTACTCATATAACCGATGTCTATAAAACACCAGAACAAGTAGCCCAACCAATTCATGCTTATGACAATGAAGGACCACCATCTCCAAATCCTTCTCAAGTCCTCATAGATTTCCCTGACCATGAACCTAGAATTAGAACAATAGATGTTCACAATAGCCCTAAGTAAATCGACAAAAATTACTTATCCCAAGAATACTACTACCCTGAGAACATTGCCATGAGAGAAAAATATGAGAAAAATTACTCTAGCCATAAAAGAAAACAGTTCCACTATAGGTGGATGAAACATATGGAGACATTAGAAACAAAAGTACCATTCATCCGGTGGTACACTAATAGGCATAATTTAGAAGAACAATGCCTTGTTTTAGACCAGAAAATCTTCAGGACTTACAAATCTAGTAGGGGAGATGAGACAGGAATGCATCCTCCTCCCAGGAAATGTACTATTAAGAAAGACAATGAAACCCCAGGAAACATCAGTGAAACCCTAGAGTGTCTCATTTTTATCATGCTAGATGAAGAGTTATCCCATAATGTGGTGACTTCCTTACACCAGATTGGTGTTGTTATGAAGCAGAACAATTACGCCAATGAATACCTTACAACCATAGGAGAACATCTAGACAAGATAGAAAACAACCAATCTCAAACACCTATTATCCATACAATACCATCAACCCCTAACAATCCTCCCCCTAGAGATTATAAAATGAAATCCAAAATTGCTGACTATTAACCAGGAACAATTCTGTTTCCCGACACCACTATAGAAAAATGTTTTGATAGTTTTATCACTGATTCAGAACTTGTCAAAATGCTACAAGAAAGATTAGACAAAATTCTCAAACCAGAAGTTCGAACTTTAGATGACCATATCTCCTCAACCCCACATTCTGACGTAGAAGTTTCAGACTTAGAAAACATGGTTCAGAAATTAACAACTTCTAGAATAGACAATAATGTTTATAATAAATACAACAATGACACGAAACCCTACTATCCTAGACCTACACCTCCAGATCTCTAGTATGAAAAATCTGTGCCATATATAGCCTATACATGCAATGCTTGTTACCAATTTAACATTGATGGCTTGTCAGAGTATTAGATTATGACTGTTATTAGGAAAATGTACACCATAGGTTACATTTATATCAAAAAACAAAATATGACCCATAGTGATGTAGTAAATTCACTTGCATTTAGCTTTGAAGGACAACTTTTGGGTTGGTGGACTTATACATTATCACCCACTACTAGGGCATATATTATTGCGAGGTAGTTACCTTTGCACCATTATTCAGAGCAACAACTGATGCTCTTTAAACTTCAACCACACCAACAGTCACATCTTATACCACTAGAACTTCTCAACCATATGGTATAGATGTATTATGCCATACTATTATCCTTCATTTTATTGGAAATCCTAATAGATTTCAAGACAAAGAATATTCCAAAATACAGAATCTTAATTGTAAAAAACTTAGTGATTTTAAGTGGTACAAGGACATTTTCCTGACTAGAGTTCTTTAGCAGGCTGATAATGCCAATTCTTATTGGAAGGAAAAGTTCATATCTGGACTACCTTCCTTATTTGCTTAAAAGGTTAGAGACAAAATGAGGGAACAAATGGCTAGTCCAGATTGGTCCCAAATTGATGTCAATACCTGGACTTATGGTGAAATCATAACAATAATCAATATTGTTGCTATGCAATTATGTACAGACATTAGACTTAGTCAGCTTAAAAAAAAAAAAAAAAAAAAAAAAAAAAACTCATTAGTAGAAAAGAACTTGGTTCTTGGTGTGAGCAATTTGGTTTCGATAAGCTTCTTGCTCATAATAGGTGTAAGTGCCTCATTTTTAATTGACTTATTTCATTGACAAAATCATCATCAAATGCTTAAGGACCTCTTTGTGGGCATCAAGAGCTTCAAGGAAGGTAATTTACTTGACTTTGACTCTCAATTGAAAAGAGTTAGATTGCACACACACACATCTCATTCATATACATGATTTGAATTTCCTTGTGTGTATTTCTTGTTTAATTCTTGCATGACATGCACTCACTTCACACTTGCACATTTTATATTCATTTTATAGTGCATACCGCTGCCTAGGCAGACTGCCTATGGAGCGGTCCACATGGCGCCCAAGTCCGGCGCTTTCATGCATGATTTACCACAGTATAGGTAGTGTGCCTGTGGAGCGGTCCACGCGACGTTGAAGTCTAGAGGCTTCACGCTTGGTGTACCGTTGGGTAGGCACCTTGCTTGTGCAGCGTTAAAATCCAGAGGCTGTATGCGTGGCGTACCGCGACTTAGGCACCCTGCCTACCTAGCGGTACGTGTAGCGGTCATGTGTGACGTTTCATATTCAAAAGCCAAAACGAAATCATCTCGTGTGCATCTCACTATAAATATGTTGCCTTGTTTTGTTAGATAGAGAGAGCTGATAACTTGTGTTTTTGAAAGCAAAAAGAGTGACTTGCAAGATAAGAGAAAAAGAATTGATTTTTATCATTCAAAACACAAAGACCCATCTTCCATCCATGGCTCATTCATCATATAGCTTCTTCTAGGTATGATTTCTCATGGGTTCTTCATATGTCTCACATGACTTGTAGCTAGAACATCATATTCATCTTTCACATGTTCTTGCTTTTCAAGATTACTCATTTATGACTTGACTAGTTTCAAGATAGCTCATTTACAACTTGACTAGTTTCAAGATTGCATTTTTATTCTGTTTTGTGAGTTGTTTGTGATAGCTATTGCCTACAGGGTTTGATTTGCACATATAGCTAGATTGTATGAATGCCATATAGCCACATGATATCTAAGAATGTCTTTAACATGTTCATCCATGCCGAGATAAACTTAAATGTCTAACCTTGCATTTTAGCATCTTGAATATTGCATATATTCACCTTAGGTTGTGTTTAACTCTTCTCTTTGAGAGACAAGTCTTGTATTTGCCTTTAGGTAGTTTGCAAGCAATGGACTGGATTCATTTTTGAAGGCCTGCGGGTAAAAGTGGTAGATCAGTAACTGTGTAAGGTTTGACATGGTCAACCTAGGTTGTAATTGCCATTACAATTAGTGGATTAAGGTTCTTGTGTGGCGCACAAAACAGCCCGTGGTTTTTCCCTATGTAGGTTTCTATGTAAAAATCATGTGTCATTTACTTTCCGCATTTTTACACTTGATTTTAGTTGTTGACTAGTTGGGGTTGATTTTGAAATATTGACTAATCTCGAAAATTGGTAAAAAGGGATTAAAATTTATTCACTCCCCACCCCCTAGATTATATTAGGACTCGTTTATATTTATTTTCAATAGGAAAAAACACCATGACAAGAAAGCAAAACCTTATTAGAAACAAAAACCCCAGATGAGAACCCACAAATGTTTCAAACAATTTAAAAATTTTAGAAAACCTAGCAAGAACAATAAGGGATGCTATAAGTGCGGAAAAGAAGGGCATTTTGCTAAAAGTTGCCCTGAGCTAAGAAAACTTAGAAATAAAATAAGAACCTTAGACATTAGTGAAGAAGCCAAAGAAAAACTTATGCAAACCCTCTATGAAACAAATACAAATACCAGTAGTGAAGAGATATAACCCGTTTATGATAATAAAGTCTTAGTTAAGGAAGACTTAGATTCAGAATCCTTGACAGATAGTGAATCATAAATCTGTGATAAACAAGCCTGTACATGTAACGAAGTCAATGTTCTCGATCAATTTGATTATTCTCTAATAATAGGAATGATTGATAGCATCAAAGACCTCATCCTTAAGGTCAATTTTATCAGATAAATGCAGTAAAAGATTACTAAACCACCTACCCAATCTACTAAGCCTATAGAAGAAGATAAACCAGTGACCTCCTCTATTGTTCCAGATTTTGACCAAAATGTTTTATAAAAATTTCTGAATACTCAAAGGAAAGTCACCATCCCAGACCTTCAAATGGAAATCCAAATCATTAAAAAAGAAATAAAAGATTTAAAAATCTCCACACAAAGACTACAACAAGGTCTAGAAGATTCCAATAAAGCCAAAACCAAAAGCAAACCAAAATCCAAACAACCTAGCTTTAAGAGCTCTAGTGACTCTAACTCAGTTAACACAAATAAATCTGATCCAGAACAAATTCTAGCCAACATTGTCTACAACAAGGAAATGGAACCTACTACATCATTAGTCAATATCACCAAACCTTTTAGGATACAGAAATGGTATTGTGACATAGACATTAGAATCTCTCAGACTACAATCTTAGGGTCAATGCCCTTATTGATTCAAGAGCTGACTAGAATTGCATCAAAGAAGCACTAGTCCCTACAAAGTATTTAGAACCAACCTCAGAATCCTTATATGGTGCCAACAAACAAAAAATAGATATCAGTTACAAATTAACCAATGCCAGAGTTTACAACTCTGGAAGTTGTTACAATTCCAATTTCTTTATGGTCAAAACTTTGTCCCAAAATGTCATTCTTGGTTTACCTTTCCTTTACCTCATCACTCCATTTACCACCACTGTTGGAGGATTGGTAATTGAATACTTAGGAAAGAAGATTTTATTCCCTTTTACTTTCTCTGTCCTTGAAAGGGAATTAAATTGTTTAAAAAAAAACCAATACAGGAAAAGACAACTCTATCTTTCTAGAACAACAAATCAATAATCTCAATATGAAAGAAAATCAGCTATCTTTCCTAAAGGATGACATTAGGTTTAAGAGACAAAGGAAGTATATAGAAGAACCTAGGATACAACAAAAAATCAAGGACTTCAAGTCTAACCTAGAGAAAGAAGTTTGTTCTTCCTTTCCCAATGCTTTCTGGGATATAAAGAAACATATAGTCAGCCTTCCTTACAACAAAGATTTATCAGAAAAAGGAATACCAACTAAAGCTAGACCTATCCAGATGACCTATGAGCTTCTTAAGTATTGCAAGAAGGAAATCCAAGACTTATTACAAAAAAGACTTATTAGGCCTTCCAAATCACCTAGGAGTTGCCCTGCTTTCTATGTAAGGAAGAATGCCGAAATAGAAAGAGGAGTTCCTAGACTTGTCATCAATTATAAGTCTCTGAACGAAGCCCTTCGATGGATTGGATATCCCATACTTAATAAAGTAGACTTATTAAAAAGACTTTATAAGGCCAATATATTTTCACAATTTGACATGAACTCAAGATTTTGGAAAATTTAGATTGCTGAGGAAGACGGATATATAACTGCTTTCATTGTCTCTTTTGGACAATATGAATGGAATGTTATGCCATTTGGATTGAAGAATTCTCTTAGAGAATTCCAAGCATTATGAATGAAATTTTCAATCCTTATACTGAATTCTCTGTTGTTTATATTGATGATGTACTAATCTATTATGACAATGTTGACTAGCATTGGAAGCATTTAGATATATTCCTAAAAACCATTAAAGCCAAGGTTTAGTAGTCTCAGCCCCAAAGGTTATTTTATTCCAAACAATGATCAGATTTTTAGGCCACAATATCAAAATAAGTACCATCATACCTATCCAAAGAAGTCTAGAATTTGCTAGCAAATTCCCAGATGAAATCAAAGACAAAAAACAACTTCAAAAATTTTTAGGTTGTTTAAATTATGTAGCCAATTTCTATAAAGAATTGAGAATCATTTGCAAATCCTTATTTCAAAGACTTAGAAAAAACCCCTACCATGGACAGACCAGCATACACAAGTAGTCAAAATAGTCAAAGACCATGTCTAAAGACTTCCTTGTCTATCCATTTGTCACCCTAATGCTCCCAAGATAGTTGAAATGGATGCCTCTGAACTAGGGTTTGAGGGAATCCTCAAACAAACCACTAACGAAAAAGAATATCTTGTTAGATATGTTTCAGGATTATGAAATGATACTCAGCAGAAATATTTTACTATTAAAAAAGAAATTTTAGCAATTGTTCTAACTATACAAAAATTACAAGATGATTTGATCAATCAAAAATTTGTTCTGAAAGTAGACTGCCAATCTACAAAATTCATTTTGAAAAAAGATGTCAAAAATCTTGCTTCAAAACAAATATTTACTAGATGGCAGGCCTTATTGTCAACATTTGATTTTACTATTGAACATATTAAAGGTTCAGATAATAGCCTACCGGATTTCTTGACCAGAGAATTTTTGCAGGGAGGCCCATGAGTAATAGCAGCAAAAAAAAGATACAAGGCCTCAGGCCTACTATGAGTCAAGGTCCTAGACCTACTATGAATCCATCTATGGTCGGTTTCAGGCCCGACTTATCAAATGACTTATCAAATGAAATCAATGCTTTTGTGACTTATCAAGGCAACAATACTGCTGCCATTGTGACATATGAGACTTATGATGAACAAAAACCCAGCCTAGAAAAAAAAAAACCAAGTCATAAAGACAAGTATTCTATTGCATCTACTCACATGACTATTACAACCCAACCTTTATCGCCTAAACCACCAAGACCCACATCATCAAACCCATTACAAATCACAAATAGCTTCTCCCTCTAAAATCAGACTCATTATCTTTTAAAACTATAGCATCCTCTCATATCAGCCCATATTCAACAAAACAAGACAAGATGATTATTGAAAAATAGAAAACTTATGCTCCCTCCACATCGTCACCATTCCCCAAGATCAATAACCCGACTTATCATTACCATGAAAAACCCTATTTTGACAAATTCTTTGTAATAGAAACCCCACTACTATTTGAGACTTATTTCAAGGAACCGAAAAACTTGCGGATGTAATCATTGATCCGTTGTTTTGTAGGATTCCTAAGGACATATTAAAGAGACATATTTTTTTACGAATTTATTCTTGTTGACACAAATTCAATCTTTATCTCAGTTGTTTTTGACAAGATTGATACAAAAAAGTTAATTTTTTGAAAAATAAAGTTTTATAAGATCATTACCTTAGAATAATGGGGAAATGATCTAAATAAGAAAAAGAAGTTTTCAAGACCATTTCACATCTCTGAATTCTCTTATTGGGATTACATTGATGTCTGCATATATATACTTTATGGTCAAAACCTAGGAAATTCTCTGCCCTGGTTTGTTTACTTTGACAAAGAATTCTCTCTTGATATACCATTCTGGTTCTGGAATGGTGGGACAAATATGGTCCAAACATTGACTTCCTTCCTGATGTTATCAAAAAAGGTTACCAATACTTGGTAACATATATTGATAAGCCAAAGGCTGGGATTTCATCCCCAACCTATTGATTTTCTTCAAAATCTTTAACCTAACATGGATCCTAATGCTTACTACAAGATCCAAGAACAGCTAGTTGGTAATGTCAATATTCCTTATTTTGGCAAACAAATAAAGATCAAATGATAGAGTGGTATGAACATTGCCGACCATGGAAAGAACAAAGTTGAAAAATGGTTCACAGAGAACCCTAGTTTCTGCAACAAAAACAATGATCAATCATAATTTCTGATGGCCAAATCTCAGAACCAGGCCAAGATTGTAGCTGCAAAGACTCATGAGGAACTATTGGCCATTGCTGATGAAATGAGAAGGACAATGGCGAATATTTCCAAAAAGATTATTACTCAAAAATTCATGATAAGGATGACTTCCTCAGTGGTGATAATGATCCCACTGAAGGAAACAGTTATTCTCACCAACCAGGTATTGATACCTTTGGCCACGATCTATCACAATTTTAGGGGCTTTAACCTTATAGAATTCACAAGACTTATTTTCAGACAATATTTTTTATGGAAATGACTTATGGTCCCCACCAGGACCTTATTTTGACTCAGCATTCATCCTCTCGACCAACCGTCAGCACAAGCAGACAAACACAATACCCAACTATGACTTAGCTCTCATCTTCCCGACCCACTGTCAGCATAAGCAGACAAACACAGTACCAGACATATCCTCATTCATCAATAGTATCAAGCTATCATGGTCTGATAGCCCCATATTCTCAGATGACTTAGACAATCAATAAAATAAAATAAGAAAAGAAAAGAAAAAGAGTAACCATAGTCATGTTAACCACGGTTACTTTTAATAGAGTAATCTTTAGTATTTAAAGACCCTTTCCTTCTCTTGTGAAGGCAGGTTCAATTTTCTTAGTCTTTCCTCCCTTCTTTGTAATCTTTCCTCTCCTGTAATCTTTCCTCCTTTTCTTGTAAAATTTCTGAATCCTCAATAAAGTGTGCAACTTATTTTCTGTATATCCATTGTTCATCATTACTGTCAGGCTTATTCTGTTGTAATAAGTATATTAATTTCTTATTTTCTTAAAATAGATTATATTTGTCATTGGTCATTTCAATTACATGTTTCTACTGTTTCTATATATTATCTTGTGTATACTAGCTTATTTGCTTATATATATATATATGAGGAAATTGCATGAAATAACCAAAAAATTTATTGGTTTATTGTTTTTAGCAATTAATTTATATTTTATTATACTTATCACTTTTAGCCTTGAACAGACAAGATTGCCTTCCATTTTGTCTTTACTTCACCCACTCAAAAATTTGGAAATCAACTGGCATGTAACTTGAAAATCATTAACATGTAAATTGAAAGTCAATTGACATGTAATTTAAAACTTAACCAACATGTAACTTGAAAAATCATCTCGCATGTAACTTGGAATCAAATAGCATGTAACCAAGTTACATGTCAGGTGAAGTAAAATTTAGGGGTAATTTTATCCAAAAAGTGGTCAAAATTGATAAAAACAATAAAATATAAATTTGTGGCTAAAAAAAATAAACCAATAAATTTTTTGGCTCTTTATGAATTCCTCCTCTATATATATAGTTTTTCTATTGTCAGTTCGTCCTGATATAAAATATATCAGGACAGAGAATGTGGACCATTAGATTTACATACTTTGACTCAAAGTATATGCACTTATCAAAACTTCTCCATAATCTGTGGTCCACATTCTTCGTCCTGATATATTTTATATCAGGATGAATTGATAGTAGAAAATATTATATATATATATAACTATAACACAAAAGGGGTTTGGTTACAATTCAAATTTAGAGAGAACAATTTGACATATATTTTGAAAATTTGATAATTATAAAGGTTGACATGTTTAATTAAAAAAGGTGTTTAAAGTAATAATGAAAGTTGTATGTGATAAAATATCTAAAATTGTAAAGACAATTTATATTGTTTTTTTGAAGAAAAAAAAAAAAAAAACTCAAAAATAGCTTCATGGGAGAAACCTAAATTTTGAGCTTCTCTATTAGATATAAAATAATTTTTTTAATATTAAAAAATCTCTTCTTAATGATAAATAAAATAAAAAATAAAATAAAATCTCAAAATAGCTCTTAATATTAAATACAAACTCTTTCTACCTATATAAACTAATAAAAGTCGGATTTGGATCTCTACTGACATTTTTAAAGCATGCGATTGGGTGTTTATAAAGTGGTTGTGAAAACAAATAATATCTTAACCACTTATTCATCGCAATACTTATATGTCATGAGATTAGGTGAGGTCAGGAAAAAGATCGGGATATAATCCAATTCTTAAAAGTCATACTAAATCCACTCCAAGTTATAACATAATAAATGTACACACATTAAGTACTCACTAGCAAGTTATAAAAGTAATCAGAAAAATCATATTGAATATTTGAAATTTAGTTTGTAATCAAAATTTTGTATTGTTTTGAGAAGGAGGTAGTTGGTTTATGATAAATAAATGATTTATTTTTCTTTTTTGGAAATATAAAAAAATGAATTGGTTGTTAGTTTAGCCTCATGGCGTGTTTACTAATCAGGAATCCTATTTGGGAAAGGGAATTAAGTTCTTGATTTCTGAATTCCAATGTTTACTAATTTTTTAGGGAATTAAATTCCATGGATCCCACTCATAAATCAGGAATTAAGTTCCTGATGGAAAGAGAACTTGATTCCTCCCATACACCCTAGGAATCAAGTTTCCTTTCCTGATTGAAAAAATAAATTCATGATTTATTTACTAAAATATCCTCACTTAAAAAAAAAAAGCAACCATTTTCTTCATGATTATTGACTATTGTTTTTAATTTATGTAAATCATATCAGTTTACTTTTTTTTTTTTAATCTTAATATTGATTTACATAATTAATAATTTATATTATTCTAGCTATGTGATTTATAAAAAATTTCATCTTTATATATACATATTACAATACAATTTATGAACTAAAACTAAAAATAATTACAGCGCTTTTCAAAATAATAATAATAATAATAATAACTATGGCATATTCATATCTCTTATATATATGGTTGCGGCTTCGTTTTTTTTTAATCAAGTTATATCAATAGTTCTTTATCTAATTAGTTCAAATATTACAATATAAAGATGTTAATTATTATATTTATATTATTATGAGTAATATAAAATTTATTTTTTCATAATAAATTATATATATATAAATTTCATTTGTTTTATACACACGGGTATTTTTGTAATCAATTATTTATTATTCTGATTCCTTAGTTTAAGTAAACATTAGAAATGGAATAACTTTGATTCTATTTCCGATTCCTAAATCGTTAGTAAACACTGTAATGTAATTTAGTAACTTGATTCCGATTCCCCTTCATTTATTTTCCGGTGGAACGTAATTCCGATTTCATTCATTCTTGATTAGTAAACACGTCCTCAAAAGATTGTAATTAATCATGGATAATGCTGAACTATAACCGATTCATAAGGCTAAGAATTGAGAAGCTCCGCTTTACTCTAACAGTGTCCTTATCAGTGTAATATTTTAAAACTTTAGGGACATTTATGCAATTAGCCCATAAATAAAGGTCTATATTCAAAATTTGTATATACCGAATCCACGCGAAATTATTTCATTTAGGACTTACCAAAATCTTTTATTACCTTATAACAAATCAACTTTATTATCGCTACTCATTGTGGTAGCCAAAAATGGCCCATAGGCCCAAAGGAGCAAAGCCCAAACTTATTTTTACCTTGGCCCAAACTTGAGTAGCCCAGCAAGAAATGCAACAGATTGATTTGGTCGTCTGAAGACCAAGTCAACCATGAGTGTCAAAAGTAGCGAGATTCTGGGGGAGAAAATCTCTCCGAGAATCACGTCCACAATCAGTCCATGATTCGACCTACCTGTTTCGAACGGTAACCTGGTTTGGCCTATAAATAATAAAACATTTTCCCAACAAGGGGAGATGAGAAAAAGCTTACTAGAGCGTACTGAAATTCTGATTAAAAGAATCACGGCCACCAGAATCCGACCTTCACGATCATTACAACCGTTGCTCAGCCCAAGCATACCTAAGGCTAACGATCTAAACCACTCTTTTTGTTATTTTACATCATTCATCTACTTTTTCTGTTTTTGTTCGTTTCTTGCAGGTTACTTGTCGATCGACCAAGTTCATTTGCAGGCAAATAAACCTATCGACTACGTCACTTAAACGGACCTGTCCAAGTTGTATTGGGCCTAACAAAAGACCGACCCGATCCATATTGATTGTAGGTCGACCCCCTACAGTTTGGCGCCCACCGTGGGGCCCATCGCAACTTCACAAATCAGTTAACGTTCATACTTTCAGACGAGTTACGATGTCGGGTGAAGGAACCGTCCCAACCATCGAAGAGCAGATAGCCGCGCTGATTGCTCAAACGGCAGCCAATGCAGAAAAATTGAAAGCGTTGGAGGCTGAAAATGCTGCAATTCGAGCTACTAATGAAGAACCGCGAGCTATTGTCGATGGCGATGTACCCGACAGCGAAGATGTGGGGCATCCAGTTCCTATTCTCAATGTTGAACAAGAGGTCGACCGACGAGGTCGAGACGCTCCGACAGGTCCAGCGATCCCTGATGTGAATCCAAAT
>OX940809.1:18694373-18764896 GCA_954870605.1 Acer campestre
CTTCTCCACATCCCTACTTTTATAATTTTTTTGGGTGACTACATTCCCACCTAGACACCTAGTGGCGAACCCATAAATTTTAACCAGGTGGGGCACTTGAACAGAATAGCAATTATATAAAGAGTAATTGGCACTACACCCCCCTTGAGTATACCCGAATTCGCATGTTGCCCCCTGAATTAATTTTTTAGGCATTAAACCCCTTGAACTATCGGAAATGGGCAAAATTGGACGGAATGCTTATGGAACCCTAGTTCTGTCTCATTTCTCATCACGTGCACATCACATGTCTCTGTACGAAGGGCATTTGGGTCATTCCGATGCCAAAATATGTGAGCTGAGATTGCTTCAACTGAAATTGATCTGTCTGGTGCCAAAATATGTGAGCAGCTATGGATTCAATGTACAGAGGTTATATTATTGTTCAAGAAATAGTCATGCCTGAAAGTACAGAGATTACAGTTCAAAGATTTGATGCCAAAATGAAATTGATTTGTCTGGTGCCATAAATGAGGCCAAAATCAAACCAAAATCGAACCTAAACCTCTGTCAAAGCAACCCAAACCTCTATCAAAATCGAACCCAAACCTCTGTCAAAGGAAATCAAATGGAGAAGAGAAGAAGAAAAAAAAAAGACGATCGGCGGCGAGAGGAGAAAGAGTGCTGATCTCCACTTTCGGGAGGAGATCGAATGCCGATCAGTGGCCACTCATTTTGCTCGGCTCAAAATCAGGCGTCACCACCGCTTGCGTCGATGTCGTCATAGCTGGAACCTGTTACATGATTCTCTAATTTTTTGCTTGGCGGTCGTAGTCGATCTCCTCTCAATGGAAGAGATCGCCTCTTCTCGCCGGCGATGGTATAAAGAAGAGAGAGAGAGAGATCGGAGAGATTGTAGATAGAGGAGAGAATGTTGAGAAAAGATGAAGATTGAGATCTGGTTTCTTTTTTTCCAGATCTTCCAAGAATAATTCTTTAATTTCATTTAATTTTTTTCTTTAATATTTAAAAAGAAAATATTATTATTTAATTTTTCTTTAATGTTTTTCGATTTTTTTTTTAATATTTTGTTTAAAACAAAATTCTTAGTTCAATTTATTTAATTTAATTTAATTTAATTTAATTTATTTTTATTTTTAATTTCAGTTTTATGATCTGACAATTTGATTTATATGAGGGATTATTTTCTGTTATTCCAACTTTACCCCTTCGTACGGAGACATGTAATGTGCACGTGACGAGAAATGAGATGGAACTAGGGTTCCGTAAGTATTCCGTCCAATTTTGCCAATTTCCAATAGTTCAGGGGGTTTAATGCCTAAAAAATTAATTCAATAGGCAACATGCGAATTCAGGTATACTCGAGGAGGGTTGTAGTGCCAATTACTCTTATATAAAAAATACTGTAAAATTAAGATCAAAATAAAATGAGTATTTTTATTAAACAAAATTGAGTTTTATATATATATATATATATATTCATTGTATAATGAAGTTTAGGGTATAAAATAAAACAAAAGAACGCTTACTTAATATGAACTAAATAATTTTATATTTAAAAAGAAATAAAAACAAGAAACATAATATTAATAAATAAATAATAACAAGAAAAACAACATAAGTTACAATCTAATTTTACAATACGAAATTTTATTTTGTATTTATTATTAATTCACTTTAGATTTATACTAAATAATTGATTAATAAATACTACTAGATATGTTTTTGAATTTTTTATTCTTCTAATTATTGGTAAATTATTGATTTATTAATTCTAAATAAATTAAAACTATAAAATAAAGAAAAATATTAAGGATAAATAAAATAATTCATAATAATAGATGAACTATATTCATACAATAAATTAAATTTTTAAGATTTTAGGGTTTATTGATGAGATGTGTTAGGTATGTCAAACTAAAATTATTAAAAATAATAATATATAATGTAATTAAGTAACGACAAATTTAGGGTAGTATTGAGGTTTGAAAAGTAAAAGTGAATTGTTTTATTTTAGAAAAAGATGAAAATTTATTGGAAAATATGGTAAAATAAAAAGGGAGAATCGCAAATACCCCCCCGACTTTTAAGCTAATGGCAAATCAAACCCTCTGGTTTGAACAATCAGCAAACAACCCCCTACAAATTTGAACAATCAGCAAATAACCCCCTACAAATCAGCAAATAACCCCCTACATGCAGCAAAAAATGCAAGGGTTCTTAACGGTAGGGGGTTGTTTGCTGATTGTTCAAACTAGAGGGTTTGATTTGCCATTTGGTTAAAAGTTGGGGGGTATTTGCGATTCTCTGGTTTGAACAATCAGCAAACAACCCCCTACAAATTTGAACAATCAGCAAATAACCCCCTACAAATCAGCAAATAACCCCCTACATGCAGCAAAAAATGCAAGGGTTCTTAACGGTAGGGGGTTGTTTGCTGATTGTTCAAACTAGAGGGTTTGATTTGCCATTTGGTTAAAAGTTGGGGGGTATTTGCGATTCTCCCAAATAAAAAAGATATAAAAAATTATTAAAATTAAGCTAAATGAAAATGGAGGAACTTGAACCACCACCCTCAATGTGGTGGACTAGGGAGCAACCCAACCAGCTATGCTAGCAGGTTATGTGGTCATTGTTATGTTAATTATTATATATATATATATAACAAAAAAAAAAAATTAAATTAGAGGTGGGACCTAGTTTAAATGTGGGTCCGGGCCTATTGCCACCCATTAAATGTCTCCCTACACCCATTTTTTCTTTAAAAAATTATTACTTAAATAACCTAAAATAAAATTACTTTTATACCCAAAAAATATATATTCATCTGCTGCAATTGCAATTGGAGAAAAAAAATTAAACTTATGTTATCTTTTATCTTTAGTTTTTCTCTAATAAAAGATAAAAACAATAGAAGAGGAAGACATTTTGTTAATAGAAGCAAAGACAACATCACAACGTCAACATATATTTATAATTTCCCAAACTTTCTTCTCCATGTATTATTAGTTTATTACCATGGTCTCTCGATATTCGATATGAGAAACAAGATAATAATAATAATAATAATACAATTATATTAACAACCGAAAATAAATAAATAAAAGAAATTAGTCAATGTTTATAAATTAAAATATAAATATATAACAAATAATAGTTGAAAATGCATAAATGTAAAAGTATTTATTTTATAATATTTATAAGAGAGTTTTTTTTGATAATCCAATTTTTTCTTTTTACACTTCCTTTCTAAAGACACTCCATTCTCAAATTTTAAAATTTAAAAAAATTATAAAACACTTCCTTTTGTTCCAAAATTATCCTATTTATCTTTTGACACTCATATTCTAAAGACACTCTATTTTATTTTAATAAAAATTAGGACAAACCGTCATAGTCTTTGAATTCATCCGATAAATAATCTTTTTTTGAATTAAATTAATAAAAAAAGAAATTATCTCTCTTAAATCATTAGATTAAATATTACATATTAAACACTCTCTCCTAAAATTTTAATTACTATATTAAACTTTCTCTCCTCCAATACATATCTCTAATTTTCTATGTTCATTCTTTCTCAAGTAAGACTAACAATTAAGAGAAAAAAAAAAAAAACTTACGAATAAACTTGATTTTTAGGAACCGTATATATGTATATATTAAAAAAAAATCGAAATATGAAAATACTTTTTATAACTTTTGTAGGTATGTGATTGCCTAGAGAACTTTTCTTTCATTATTCTTAGAAATTCTGAGTTTAATTGAATCTAGTTGTAACAAATCAAGTTTTCATTTATCTATTTTTTTTTTAAACAAGGTATTTGTATAGACTTTTTTTTTTTTTTTTTTAAATATGTATATATTTATTTATTACTGTTAGTAAAAAACTAAAATATTCATAAGTTTTTTTTTTTTTGAACTATTAATCAAAGATTGATCGAGAAAGTATGAAGATATGATTTTTGTGTGTGTTTAATAAGGTAATAACATATTTAGAAGTGAGAGTTTAATACGTAATATACTAATATTAATCTAATGGTTTAGGAGAGAAAATTTCTTTTTATAATAATTTAATTAGTTTGGAGTGTTCTTAGAATTTTTTTTTTTGTCTTGTTTAGTAATTTTAATTCAGGTTAAAATTTTTATTAATAAAAATAAATAAATTTGAGTGTAAATAGATAATTTGTAGATTGTAAGAAGAAACTTTCTATTTATAACTTAAAAAAACAAACAGCTTATTACTTTATTTACTTATATTCAGTTTTTAGTGAAAAAAACAAAACAAACATGTTTTTCAGTTTTCGATTTTCAATCACCTTTCAATCTTTAGTATAATTCAACACCATTCAGCCTTTTGACAAAAAATCAAACGTAACCTAAATCTGAAGCTTAAGACCATAGCAACTCCCA
This sequence comes from Acer campestre, assembly GCA_954870605.1. Classification (NCBI taxonomy): domain Eukaryota; kingdom Viridiplantae; phylum Streptophyta; class Magnoliopsida; order Sapindales; family Sapindaceae; genus Acer; species Acer campestre. Next base: position 18,698,784 of record OX940809.1, read on the forward strand.
TCAACCATGCAAAATCATCATGAAAAGAGATACAATGAGCTAGTTGATGACATCGACAAAGACAACTACAACCGGGAAAACAAAGTCACAAAAGATGAAATTATATTTTAAATTTATTATTTGCTATGTCTTTTGATTTTCACTCTTTTTTTCCCTAAACTATTCAACCTAAAGTAAGTTTTAATATTTAGATAATTATATGTTTTTTATTTTAAAAAGGAAAATTCAATTAAACCAAAAAATGATTATAGTTGCATTGGGCATCACCTAAAACAATCGGAACCACACTCGGTGGAACCTCTTCCATCCAAAACCTATCATGCTCAAGAGTCAAGCCAAGCTTGGCAAGAGAATAAGCAGCCATATTAGCCTTTCTTGGAACAAAGCTAGCCTTATAAAAGGGAAAAGCTTCCATCAAATTGAAATTATCACTGATAAAAAATCTCACATCAGACAGGAACTAGGAACATTATTAGAATTTAACATGTTCACCACGTGAGCATCGGTCTCAACAACACACGACCATAAACTTGAGTCCTTTGTGAACCGAATGCCTCTCAAAACAGCTAAAGCTTCCACCATATAAGGATTGTAGACCACTGAAATAACCTGAGCATAAAAGGCCATAGCTTCACCTGCACTGTCACGAATAATAGCACTAGTTCCCACTTTCCTATTAGGTTCGTTGAGAGCAACATCAATGTTAACTTTAAAGAAACCAACATCAGGTGGTCTCTCTTTTCTTTCTCTCTCTTATGCATACTCTCTCCCCTATCTCTCTCTCCTCGTCCAAACCAACGCTTGAAAATCATCACCGGCGTCGTCGCCTGAGTGTGCACTGCCGACTAAGGTATCGCCGAGCGTCGACGTGCTTCTAGGCTTCGCGACAGCCACAATGCCGTGCGTGCTACTGTCCTTCGCGAACCAAGGACTGCGCCGTCGTGTTTCACGCCCAGGCACAGTCTTGTCGTGCCATTGTGCTTCGTTTGGGCTTTACGACCTTCCAGCAGCGCCGTCGAGCTCCCCCTCCGCTGACGATGTGATCTGCAAACAAAAAAAAAAAAAAAAAAAAAAGGGAAGAAAAACCAAAACCTAATTTGAGGAAGAAGAAGAAGGGAAACATTTCAAGTTTCAAAATTTCAAGTTTTTAGTCATGATTTCAAGTTTGGTTCCAGATTTTAGTCGTGATTTCAAGTTTGGTTTGAGATTTTAGTCATGATTTCAAAATTGCTTCCAGGTTTTTAAAAAATAAACTAAGTTCAAGGGTACTTTTGTAATTTACGAACATACATGTAATTTTTTCTTAAAAAGTGGTTATTAACAATTAAATTTTCAACAGTGGTTACAAACAAAAGTTTAATGTTTCTAATGGCTATTTTTGGTTTTCTCTCTTTATTTGAAAGGGTCAAAGGGACGGCTTGCGCGAAGTTGGTCATTTGGCGAGTGGAAATCAGATTTTGGTTCAGGAGAGAGAAAAGGCAAAAGCTTGGTTCCAAGAGAGAGAAAAGGCCAAAGCTTATGCATTATCACTTGCCACATTGCTCATGTTTAGTTGTTGGATGCAATATTCAGTAATGCACCCAGTGCACTGAAGTTAACACTACAATATGACACGTATTGCTCTTGAGCATCTCCAATGTATTGCTCTAACTTCAACTCCAATTTAAAGTTAAATGAGAATCTTCTGGGAATATGTTTATACTAAATTTTTTTCCACTCTAATGTTCAACACCAAATGTTACACTAAAAATGTATCTTTAAAGAATATTTCTAAATAAATATTTATATAATACCAATTAATTTCTATTAGTTAACTTATACAATATTTAATAATTTTATTGACATAAAATATATATCAAAGTGAGTGTCATTTTAAAGATCTCAACAAAAATTTTCTAACGGTATATTTTTAGGAATACATATTATTTTAATTAAATATAAAAGAGTTAAATAAGAAATTAAAAAAAAATAAAACTTGATGTGACATTTAAATAATTAAAAAAAATGGGTGGTTTGTGAGTGGGCTTTATATAAAACCCACTGATTTTTTTTTGGGGAGCAATAAAATAGAGCAATGTTGGAGGAGGGTTTTATGAAGTGTATGCTTTATGTTGAAGTTGGTGGGATTTATAAAGCAACGTTGGAGACGTTCTCTCCGAAAGAATTAGGGCCCGTCCTGCAAGCTGTTTTTTGTTTTTGTTTTTGTTTTTCGAAAAGAAAAACAAAAACGAAAACAGTGTTTTTGGATTTGTTTTTGGATTCCGAATACGCGTCTGGTAGCATTTACTGGATTCCGTATTTTGAAAATAAAAACGGAAAAAACGCGTCCGGTAGGAAACCGAAAACTTTCGAAAATCGAAATATCAAATTTTAAATTTTGTTTTATATTATAATAATTATAAATAAATGATTAAATAATAAAAAAAAGAAAAACATTTTCTAATTTCCTAATTTCCGGCGGAAGAGCAGCAGCAGCAGAAGATCAGATCGGCGGCGATCGGAGACCAGATCGGCGGCGATCGGAGACCAGATCGGCGGCGATCAGCGGCGGAAGGAAGAGGAAGAGGAAGAGGAAGAGGAAGAGGAGGAAGAAGAACGTCGGCGGGAGGAAGAGGGAGAGAAGAAGAACCGATCTCGTCGGCGGGAGGAAGAGGGAGAGAAGAAGAAGAGATCGTCGGCGGGAGGAAGAAGAGGAAGAAGAACGTCGGCGGGAGGAAGAGGGAGAGAAGAAGAACCGATCTCGTCGGCGGGAGGAAGAGGGAGAGAAGAAGAAGAGATCGTCGGCGGGAGGAAGAAGAGGAAGAAGAAGAAGAAAAGGAAGAAGAAGAAGAGGAGGAAGAAGAAGAAGACGGCGGCGAGGCTGCAGCGACCGGCGGCGAGAAGGAAGTGGCCGGCGAGAAGGGAGGAAGATGATGCCTGATTGCCAGTGAAAGATAAAAAGAAAAAAGAAAAAAGAAAAAAAAAATATTATTAATAATATGGGACCCACTCTAATGAAAAACAAAAACAAAAACAAAAACAAAAACAAAAACAACTTTTTTTTGTATTTCAAAATTTCCACTGTTAACACTACTTTTGTTTTTCATTTTGTTTTTGTATTTCGGAAATAAAATGAAAAACGGTTTACAGGACGCGAATTCGAAATCGTTTTTGGAAAATAAAAACGAAAACAGGCTGAAAACGCGCTGCAGGACGCCACCTTAATTTTTCTTGGATTTAAAAAGCAACTTTTGCTTTCGCCAATTTAGTTGTCAGATGCAATATAGATAGAACAGGAGAGAGAAAAGTTAAAAGATCATGAGTACTCTTATCATGCTTAATATGTAAAGAGTAATGCTACATTGTCCAAATCTGGTGCTCAAATGATGTGGCAACAATGTAGACCATTCATTTAAATTGTATTAGATTTGCATGATTTAAATGAATGATCTACATTTTTACCACATCATTTGGGTACCAGATTTGGACAGCAAATTTGGACAATATAGCATTACTCATATGTAAAATAAGATGCGAAGCACACATCTTATTAAGCTCAACTAGAGGTGGCACCGGTCCGGTTCGGTTCCGGTTTCGGTTCCGAACCGCCGGTTTCGGTTTCGGTTTGGGAGGGACCCAAAACCGAAACCGAAACCGGAACCGGAAAAACCTGTTTGTAACCGGTTTGGAACCGCCGGTTTGGCGGTTCCGGTTTCGAAACCGGCGGTTTGGGCGGTTTTTCAAAAAAAAAAAAAAAAGTGCCACGTGGCAACTTTTGATTGGTTGATTTTTTTTTTTTTTTTTTTTTTTTTTTTATAAACCGGCGGTTTAACCGCCGGTTTTGGGCGGTTTGGAACCGGCGGTTTGGAGGAATCCCAAACCGAAACCGGAACCGGAACCACCGGTTTCCAAACCGGCAGTTTCGGTTCCGGTTTTCGGTTTCGGTTTGGCCAATCCGGTTCCGGTTAAACCGTGGATAAAACCGACGGTTTAACCAAACCGTGGTCAGCTCTAAGCTCAACGCACCTTATTTAACGTCATCTTTAATAAGATGTGGATCCCACGTCTTACTAATATTTAAATATTAGTAGATGTGGGATCCACATCAAAGAAAAGTTAAAAAACCTTGATTACTCTTGTTATGCCCTGTAGATAGACAATGACCCTGTTAGATCATAACCCTGTAGTTATGACTTATGCTTATGCCCCGTACAAAGACAATGACCCTTATAGACCATAACCCTGTAGATAGACAATGACCCTGTTTGACAATTAGACCATATTCCATAGATAGGAGAAAATCTACTATGCACCCGGTCTAATGCATCCTAGCCAATGGATGTGTGCCACGTGGTAGAGAGAATTCATTTGATTTGCTCTTGACACGTGGCACACACCCATTGGCTAGGGTGCATCGCAGATTTTCTCCATAGATAGACCATAGCAAGAGTAATCAAGGTCTTTTAACTTTTCTTTCTCCTGCACCAAGCTTTGGCCTTTCATCCCGAACCCGATATCCTCTCGCTGCACAATAGTTATTCCTCCTTCCCATCGTTTTTTTTTCTCTCACAACAATTTTCACAGAAAATATTACTAAAGCAAATTCCATGGTTGAAACGGGCCTGTGTTTTGTGGCGTATTTGCTGCTTCGTTTACTCATCCATATGCAAGGTAACATAGATTTTTGCTTGGTTTTTGAGTATTAATTTGTTTATATTTATCATTGAATGTTATGATCATATTTTTGCTTGATTTTTTGAGTATTGATTTGTACATATTTATCATTGAATGATCTGATCAATTTGTTTTCCTTCTCTTTACCTATTTGTTTTATTTATTTATTTTATTTATTTGATTTTTTGACTCTTTGATTTATATTGAGAAAAATTTATAAATTCTCCCAAGTTTATGTTTTGATGATCTTGTTCAATCTCAGTCATTGTCAGTTAAAAAAGTCCCACAAACTCTTCGCTCGAGTCTAGATCTTCGATCTATGAGCAAATATACATTTATATTTTGATAGTTTAGATAGTTTAAAAAGAAAATAAGATCAGAGAAATCAGATCATAGTGCGGTTCCTCAACATTGTTTTTTGTTTTTCAATGTAAAGAATCCAAGAAAAACGCTTTCTTTACTTGTTTTGCTAAATAAAAATGTGAAAAACACAGAAATCATCTTTTATATTTAACGCACAAAAGCAGAAATCGCCTAAATGACGTTTTCATTAAACAACATCTCTGATTTCTTCCTGTTCCGAGCGTGGGGTTGGCTAGCTGGGGGTGTTGGTGGCTGTTCTGCTGTGGTCGTTTTGGGTGCCTTCTGGGTGTTTTTGCTTGGCATTATTGGGGTCAAGCTGCTAGGGGTCAGTGGGGTGTTTCCGGTCGGTTTCTAGTGAGGGGAGTTTCCGGTTTTGTTTTCTTGTTTGGCCTCTGTCCAGGCGTTACTCTGTTTTGTTTGTGGTTGTGCTCTGGCTGTGCTTGGTTTTTTACTCTGTTTTGTGCTGTTGGGCTGTTTTTGTTGTTTGGTGTTGGTGTTTGCAATTGTTTTGGTCTGGTTTGGGCGCCAGCTCTTCTGTGCTTTCAATAAAATTTGGCCATTCAAAAAAAAAAACATCTCTGATCTTCACAGTTCACACATCAAAAATCTCCGTTCTTTCCACCCCATTTCTGATCTTCTACGATACAATCAACACCCAAAACAAATAAAAAATCCAAGATCAAAATTCTCCATCTGTTCAACTATATTTAATTTCTTTTAAAAAAAATACATGAAAAAACAAATAAAACAATGCACCAATTTTCTTACAAATCTCATAAATCATCTCAATTGATCAATAATCGCCCGTCATGGCTACTGGTTGAAAACCAATGAGTTTAACTGATACCATGTCTAAAAATATCAAAGACATCTAGTTTTGAATTTTCTATTAGTTTTACTTGAAGTTGATAACTCAAGATTTAGCTAACAATCTCCTAAGTTTGAGTTGCCGGCTGCTGATATATTTATAAACCCTTAAGCTTTAGAATCAACAATTATCATAATAATTATTTTGTCAAAAATTAATGTTTAATGAATAATGACTAAGAAAATGTAAGAAAGTTAAGAGAATACAAACTAATTAGAGAGATGAGACTTTCTACATTTGTGTAGAATGCTGTGTAACTGTCCTTTTACAAATAATATGTTATATTTTTAACTTATTTTTTGTTCTTTTTCAATTTTTATAAGGTAAGTAAAAAGGTTACTCAATAAATGAAATTGAATTGAATTGAAATTTTTTACATTAATTTTTTAATATAAATTTTAAATTATATAAAATTGTTTTTAATAAAGGAAAAACTAATAACATTAATTTTCCAAATAAATATTAGGGTTGTTATTAAAACCCACCCAGTAGTTTGGGTTATTGGCTAAAAACCACCCTCTAGTTTTATTATTGGCCAAAAACTTCCTTGCATTTTGATTTATTTTCTGAAATACACTCTGCTGTTAGTTTTCTGTTAAAAATTTGAATTTTCTGTTAGGCAACCAAGGATAAAATAATAAATGAGCAATTAAGGAATTAAATAGAATTAAAATTAATTAAAAACTAATATTAAAAAACAAAAAACTGTTTTCAAAATCCCATCTGCAGATCATGTCAAAAAAAAATAGATAAATAAATAAATCCCATCTTCATATAACATCAACACAGATAACATTTTGTTTTCAATTGAAAAATTTAAAAACAGAAAATGAATACAGATAACATCAACACTCCCTTGTTTACTATTTTCAAATGTATTCAGTACAACACAAGCCAATTAAACAGAATTATTCTTGCTTTCTGGAATCTACAAGGTTTCCACCATTATAAATCCTAATAAAAAAAATAACTTTAGGATCATGCAATGCAAGTATGTAACCACTAACTCATATCTTAATTTTACCATGTGGTTGGGTTACCTAATCGTCAAGATTTCTTAATAGTTTAAGTTCAGCTTTAGCAACTCTAATTTCCGGAATAATAATGCACCTTCGCATCAATCAAATAGGTTTGACTACCCTACCACTTGTATTGGTTGTCCATTGACCTCAACTCTGTACTGCTCTTCAAAATCTTCATTTTGCTGCTTATAGAAAGTCACAGTATCTTTCAGTACTACACCTTTAGCTTCCACAAATTCAAGCCGACCTTCAGTCAAAACAGGCGTTGGCTTAATGGTTAAACGGAATTTCCAAATATCTCCTTTAACGTCCTTCACCAGCAAATCCACAAAGTCTGTCCTTCTGGAATCCGAAAATTCTCCACAGCACTGTTTGGGACTATCAGCTCCTTCTCAAGGTCAGTTGTAGTAATAAGTTTTGAGAACAGCTGTTGCATTAGACAACAAGAATATATATGAGAACTCTTATTTTTGATGTTTTAGTTGCTATGCTTTTAACAATTCTTTTCTAAGAAAAATGAAGAAAAATTAATTCATTCAAATATAAACTGAATCCTCTACAAGCCCGGGTGTTGCTAGACATTGTTATGAAACATATATAAAGACAAATTTTTAAGGTCTAAGAAGTATATGGGTAGAAATTATGTGTAACATATGAAACTAGTCATCAATGCCTCATAATTTTGCTTTTCTAATTTTCCTTACGCACATTAGAAAAAACAATACTTTTATATTTTTCTTTCTCCCCATTCTTGCCAGTTGTGATGCAGATTTGATCAAACATAATTGAAATTTTTAGCTTGATTTCAATATTCACTGAAGACAGGCTTAAAATTTTCATTTGAAGTTGGAAAAACAACTAAGAAAGTTTAAAATTGGTAAAGCACTAAATAGTGAAACGGGTTGAGTTGCTTGATACAATAAGTTGAACTACTTTGGTTTTGGAATATTCCTGTGAAACTAAACTGTTAATTCATATGTTGGCTAATACCAAGAGAAGGTTGATCAGTTTATCAGGTAGAAAATGAAAAGCGACTACAATCGGCTAGTTTTTCACTAAGCGTATATGTAAATGTCCTAGATCTCTTTAGAAACACTGCCTAGATCCAGAACACTAAACATTTTTCTATCGTCTTCTAAACATATAACAGCCTATGCTTGCCTTGTACTCATACATATATATTAAAAATTCCTTATCCAAATTCTATTCTCTCTCTCTTCTCTCTCAAATTCTGATCCAATCTATCTCGGTTCTTCATTTCTTCAAACTGTTCTTCCAATCTTCAATTAAACCTGCAAAATCAACCCAAAAAAATATCAAAAAATTAATACAAAATGTCAGGGCATGACAAATTATTAGCATTATTAAGACTGGAATACCGTGCAAATTTTTAGTGTGGATCACTAATTCCAACCGGTTGTAATTAGTGATTCCGCACAAATCGATTTTATAATTTTTGATCTGTATTTTTTTTTTTTTTTTTTTTTTTTTTGTTGCTGATAATTTCAAGTTTTGCTTTCAAGTAGATTTCGTTGAACTTATCATTCAAGAAAAAAAAATCATATCAAAATTCATTAAAATCGATGGATTTTATCAAGGTCCATACTTTGTGTTGAACTAAGGGATTCCTTAGGAGAGAACCACTTATAGAAGGCCATAGACACCATCAAAATCAGCTGGGGTGAGTGCATGATAGGTTTGGGAACTATTGGAATTGGATATGGGCAATCTTGAGATAAAGTAACTTAGGCGTCACACCTAAAGGTTGATTGCATCACACAATCTTGAGATATCACTCCTAGAACCAAAGGCATAACACCTAGGTTGGTTTTCCATCTCACAAGCTAAGAGAAAACCCAAATTTTCATTCAGTCATCCCATGCCTAGCATATCAACATGCGTTATATATAGGACCCTAATTTCTGCATAACAAACTACTAGAAAATGATTAATTGGTTTGGGAATAATAGAAAGCACCGATGACATTTAAACACAGACTTTGACTTAACTCTTGAAAGCAATAAAATTTTAAGACATTGTGAAAGACTCTTTAATATTAGAAAACATGAGCGCTTAGATTACTTTTATCTATCTTAGTAAGGTGCTTAGGTTAGGAATGAACTTTCTGGAAACTACAAGGTTTCCACTATTATAAATCCTAAAAAAAAAAAAAAAAAAAAAAAAAAAAAAAAAAATAATAATGTGGTTGGAACTTTAGGATCTTGCTATGCAACTATGCAAGTATGTAACCTCTAACTCGTATCTTAATTTTACCATGTGGTTGGGTTACCTGAACGTCAAGATTTCTTAATAGTTTAAGTTCAGCTTTAGCAACTCTAATTTACAGAATAATAATGCACCTTCGCAACAATCAAATAGGTTTGACTACCCTACCACTTGTATTGGTTGTCGTTTGACCTCAACTCTGTACTGCTCTTCAAAATCTTCATTTTGCTGCTTATAGAAAGTCACAGTATCTTCCAGTACTACACCTATAGCTTGCACAAATTCAAGCCAACCTTCAGTCAAAACAGGCGTTGGCTTAATGGTTAAACGGAATTTCCAAATATCTCCTTTAACGTCCTTCACCAGCAAATCCACAAAGTCCTGTCCTTCTGGAATCTGAAAATTCTCCGCAGCACCGTTTGGGACTATCAGCTCCTTCTCAAGGTCAGTTGTAGTAATAAGTTTTGAGAACAGCTGTTGCATTAGACAACAAGAATACATATGAGAACTCTTATTTCTTATTTTTTAGTTGCTATGCTTTTAACAATTCTTTTCTAAGAAAAATGAAGAAAATTAATTCATTCAAATATAAACCGCATCCTCTACTAGCCCTGGTGTTGCTAGACATTGTTATGAAACATATGTAAAGACAAATTTTTAAGGTCTAAGAAGTATTTGGGTAGAAATTATGTGTAACATATGAAACTAGTTATAAATACCTCGTAATTTAGCTTTTCTAATTTTCCTTACGCACATTAGAAAAAACAATACTTTTATATTTTTCCTTCTCCCCTTTCTTGCCAGTTGTGATACAGATTTGATCGAACATGATTGAAATTTTTAGCTTGATTTCAATATTCACTGAGTCAGGCTTAAAATTTTCATTTGAAGTTGGAAAAACAACTTAGAAAGTTTAAAATTGGTAAAGCACTAAATATTGAAACAGGTTGAGTTGCTTGATACAATAAGTTGAACTACTTTGGTTTTGGAATATTCCTGTGAAACTAAACTGCTAATTCATATGTTGGCTAATACCAAGAGAAGGTTGATCAGTTTATCCGGTAGAAAATGAATAGTGACTACAATCGGCTAGATTTTCACTAGGCGTATATGTAAATGTCCTAGATCTCTTTAGAAACACTGCCTAGATCCAGAACACTAAACATTTGTCTATCATTACTCTGAAGTCTGAAGTCTTCTAAACATATAATAGCCTATGCTTGGCGTGTACTATATATATATATATTATAAAGTCAAGGATCCGTAAATTATATATATTATAGTTTTTAGTGCGGATCACTAATTCCAATTGGAATTAGTGATCCCACAAATCGATTTTAATAAATTTTGATCCGCATTTTATTTTTGTGTGTATGATAATTTCAAGTTTTGCTTTTAAGTAAATTTCATTGAACTTATCATTAAAAAAAAAAAAAAAAAAAATCATATCAAAATTCATTAAAATCAATGGATTATATCGGGGTCCTTACTTTGTGTTAAAATAAGGGATCCCTTAGGAGAGAACCACTTATATATATATATATATATAAAAGGCCATAGACACCATCAAAATCAGCTGGGGTGAGTGCATGATAGGTTTGGGAACTATTGGAATTGGTTATGGGCAATCTTGAGATAAGGTAACTTAGGCGTCACACCTAAAAGTTGATTGCATCACACAATCTTGAGATATCTCCTAGAACCAAAGGCATAACACCTAGGTTGGTTTTCCATCTCACAAACTAAGAGAAAACCCAAATTTTCATTCAGTCATCCCGTGCCTAGCATATCAACATACATTATATATGGGACCCTAATTTCTGCATAACAAACTCCTAGAAAATGATTAATTGGTTTGGGAATAATAGAAAGCATCGATGACATTTAAACACAGACTTTGACTCAACTCTTGAAAGAAATAAAATTTTATGACATTGTGAAAGACTCTTTAATATTAGAAAACATGAGCTCTTAGATTACTTTGATCTAACTTTAATGATTTATTAGACCATATGCTGGACATTGAAAGTTCTTTACTGACTGCTAGTTGTTTGTATCAATGTATAAATCAATTGGTTGGTTTTTTTGGGATAAAAGACTGGAGCTAAACCGCAGTTTATTTGGAAGTGATGGCGTGGTCATAGCTGCAATAATGTAAAAATGGCTGTCTGATCTTTACTCATCTCTTTTTACAATAGTTCTTTACATATTTGTTGGATATCATAATTAATGGTCTTACCTTTCAATCCCTATTGCTAAATTAGGTACAATTAAGACATAAATAAGGATTCCAAATTGGTAATCTAGAAAAAATGTACAATCACTAATGATAAGCTATAGCAAAAACTTTACATTCTTACCCTAGTCTTTGATGATGTAGTAGGTGTGGTTGGTGCGTTGGAATCTATAATATCTTCATCTCTACACGTCATTGTAGTACCTGATGAAATGAACAATGCTCTCGGTGTTTCTGGAATCTCCTCATTTTCTAGCCTCATTGGAGCAGCAGTCTCTTCTCCATTAACCACATTTAGTGAATGATCAGTTATAGGATATGTAACCCCTGATGGATTATCAGATGGAACAACATTGTGATTCTCGGGTACCCCATTTTCAACATCCCCTTCTTGGTAAACTCCATCTGAAGTGTCTGTTGATCTTGGTAGAGGCTGGTTTGGTGTCCCATTTTCAACATCCCATTCTTGGTAAACTCCATCCAAAGTGTCTGTTGAACTAGGTGGAGGCTGGTTTGGTGTTGGATCTGGAACTAGTTCATTATGGTTATAAGCCAAGGCAATAGCAGTTGCAGCAAAGACTAGTGGGAAAATGGATGCAGTATTTGACTTGAATTTGACTCTCAAATATGCCAAAGATAAGTAAATGTACGTTATAATCAGCTGGACAATAGAGAAGGCAATCTCTATCAAGTTCCGATCATTTTCAAGATCAGATCTGCTTACTGCGACACTGTAGGAGCTTGTAAGAAAACCGATTATTGACATGATAAAAGAAGCAAGGAGGAAACCTAGCTGATTTCCTCCAATTTGATCAAGTACAAGTGATGTGATCTCTAACACAAGGAAGAGAAGTGCCATTAGCATTCGCCTATGCAGCACAATCCACTACATAAGAATAAGATAATAATTAAAGTAAAATAAATACCGTGTTTTTTAAATTATTGATGTCTCACAAAATCGGAAATTAATTTATTTATTATTACCTGCATTATTACATTGCCAGTCAACCAGTTGACTGAATAGGCTAGCAAGCTTGGGATATTGCAGAGTGCGTTGATAATCGTAGGCATATGGAAATTGGAGCCGATCAACCAGTTGACTGAATAGGCTAGCAAGCTTAAGATATTGCAGAGTGTTGATGATCGTCTGGCATATGGTGGAGTTCTTGTTCATGAAAGGTAAAGAATGGTGGGAGTTTCTGTTTATGAAAGGGAAAGAATCATTATGCCATATTGGTAATACTCCCTACTGTATTTTGCTTAATGACCATTTTTCCCCCGCAAAGTAAAAGTATTCGTCAAATACCCCCTCCTGTATTTATGACATGGCATCATCAGAACCCTTCGTCGCTCAGAGTTTTGTTAAAACCGTCCTACTTTTGTCTCTCACCAATTGAAAACCCCCTCCATATATTCCATAACTCACGCATGCATCTCCATCACCCAAAAACAAAATAAAACGAAACAAAGCAAAACAAAAGTATTTCTTGGAAGCATTTTATATTTCTCAAAAGGCCGGGTTCTTAATGAAAAAGAGATCATCGTGTTCGTGGTTGAATTGTTGAAAGCTTTGAATATTCGATAGAGGAAAAAGAAATGGTGAAGGACGTGAAGTACATGCACAACTGGGGTGAAAGAGCACCAACCCTTATGATCAAGGGTGAAATATATAAATTATGATATTATAGAATGTAGACAATAAGTTATGATATTATTAGTATAAATTAATTAATAAATATTATTCTTATTTTATGGTCTATGAAATTAGGAGATTGAATCAATCTATCTTCCTTAATTTTAATTTTCAATACACACACAAAAAAAAAAAAAAAAAAAAAAAATCTTCCTTAATTTTAATTTTCAATACAAAAAAAAAAAAAAAAAAAAAAGAAGAAAAAAATTTCATTAAAATACTTATCTTATGTTGACACAATTTTTTGTTTTAAATAGCTTGTTCATTAGTAATTAACTAATTATTCAATTTGACCTTTCATATTATCTTTATCATTCTTCAAGATTTTAGGTTGGGAATTGTAAATTAATAAAAAATTTATGTTTTTCACTTAAGCAATTTTATTCATATTGTTGTAATTAAATTCTTCTTATTCTCTATTCAAATAATTTAAGGTACTAAATTACAAAATAATAACTATTTTAGGTTATTAATAGGGGTGGGCACAAAAACCGGAACCGAACCGAACCGAACCGAGTTGAACCGAACCGAAAAAGGGTGTTTGGTTCGGTTTAACACTTGAGTTCGGTTCAATTCGGTTCGAACCGAATGAACCGTATTGAATTCGGTTCCGATTCGGTTTTGAGTCTTCAAAACCGAACTTACCCGTATGAACCGACATATAAATTTAAAAAAAAAAAAAAAACCCTAATTTTTCTAACACCTATCTGTTCTATACTTCTTTCAGCCGAATATCTCATTTTATATGTTGATTATGTGGTAACTTATATGTTGTAATTTGGTAGCTTATATGTTGATTATGTGGACAGATTTAATTATGTAAAATGTAAGTAATGAGTTGTAAATTTGGACTGCATCAGTTGCCCAAAGGTCGAATTACAATAATAGATGTTAAAAGGTAAAAAAGAAATGAAAAAAAAATTGGGCCCAATAGGCCCAACAGGCCCAAAACCAAATCGAACCGAACCGAGAAAAGGGTGTTCGGTTCAATTCGGTTTTGGCCTTCAATATGGTTCGAACCGATTCAACTTTTTAAAAACCGAATATAACTTGGTTCAATACGGTTTTGGCCAAAACCGAACCGAACCGAACCTTGCCCACCCCTAGTTATTAATATGATTTTGCCATATTTATTATGTAATTTGTTATTTAAATGTTTTCAACTGCAAAATACTTAGATGCCGTTTCCAGTTATGCGTATTGTCAAGATTAGATTTCATAACAGCCTTTTAAAAAAAAAAGATTTCATAACAAGATGGAAGATGAATTTCTTATAAACTTTTTGATCATGTATATTGAAAGGGAAATCACACGACAACTTAGTATATAAAACATGGGGGCCAACATTTTCTTTAAGAACCATCATTTATTGGATTATAATGTAATATAATACAAAAAGATCATTTCACTCAAAATATGCCTGAAGATGTACGCCAAAAAATGAAAATTTTCCCACATAAAGGTATATTTGTTTAGAAATGTTAATGCTAGAGCCTAGAGTGGTTTTTGACTAATAAATTAAAAAAACAAGGTGGTTTTTGGTTAATAAATTTAAAAAACATGGTAGTTTTTATCCATTAAAAAACTATGGGGTGGTTTTTGGCCAAAAACGAAACTAGAGGGTGTTTTTGATAGTGTTCCGTAAAAAAATGAAAATTTTCCCACATAAAGGCACGTTCGAATCTTAGATGGGAGTCATTGAGATGGGGTTTTGCCGTTTTGACCGTTGATTTGGTTTGGTTTCAAGAGTTTAGACTACTGCGTGCGTGTGGGCCGTGGATGGGTCCCAAACTTTCACTCCTCTCTTATCTCCTCCACGGCTCCACGTCCACCACTCCATGTACTCCAAAATTCCTTCTCTCTCCAACTCCAAACTCAATAACTCATCAACCGACCTCTCTTTAATTCTACTCTTTTCACCTCTTTAAAAACCTTAATTTCCTCTTCTTTAATTAATTAATTAAGAGACAAAATCATGCATATATATTGATTGAAAACTAAATTGATTTTTTTTAATCAAACTATATATTGGTTTTTGATGTTTCTCTAGCTAACGTACCCATCATCATCATTAATTTCCATGCATCTTTTTTCTTACTATATATTCTCCAAACATGTACAAAAGTAGTACTAATTAATTGCACTTGTGAATATGTAGTCAAGCTTCTAATTTTAATATATGATGAATATATTATAATTGGTAATTAAAAACTGTAACATGAAGAAGATATCATACCCATCCATGAGCTGGATATATCATCAGGAGAAACAGTAGCTGGCACATTAAAATTAGACTGTCAAGATATATATATATATATATATATAGAGAGAGAGAGAGAGAGAGAGAGAGAGAGAGAGAGAGGTGTACTTCAATTTTCCACGATGACCCACATGCAGTATCGCTACTGTAAGGTCTGCAAGCTCTATCTCAGTATCTCAGTATTTCAGTGTCTCTTATCTTTCTGATCACCAATGTTAACGTTAGGATCCACATGCTTTGTAAGTAAGACCAGGCCCGGCAGGACCTCTAGGCAACTGTGGTAGTTGTCAAGAGTTGGGATCCTTTCCTGGTTCTTATTTTTCCTTGGCATTCTTCGAGTGTAATTCAAATATTAAGTTGCATGAGAGAGAAAAATGAATCAATCTTGACCATGTATTTTGTATTTTGCTTAGGTGTCATTGGATTATAGAAAGTCAAAGAAAAACAAGACAAGGAGAGGATTTTGTCTAAAGCCGGATCAGGATCCCCTACTGATCCAATTTTTGCTCATCTTTTGAAGATCTGTTGACATATGGCACCCAAACAAACGAATGACTGAGATCAATTTACGTTATTTTTTTCTCTCTCCAACCTATTAAATGATGTCGTTTAGAATCTCTAAACACTACACTTTCAGAATCCCTCTGGTCATCCTCTTCGTGCTGCTCAACATAGAAGAAGAAGAAGCAGAAGAGACCCATCCATGTCCATGTTGCTTCCACCATTTTCACAACTTTCCCATTTGACAATAATTGCAGCATCCCCAACTCTGTCTCTTCATAGACGTTTTACACTTTGAATGCTTATTGAAAATTTCTACAGCTAGCTAGAAATCCTAGTATTAATAAAATACAACGTATTCAAATTTGTATAAATCATTATGTTCTAATTAGATTTAAAGATTGACTACTTAGTCCAGAAATTCTTACTAACATCAGAGACTACGTACGATATCCATTCAAGGAATTCTCAAATTATTTCACCAAATAGAGTTAACAAATTAAAATACAAGTGTTTTTTTTTTTTTTTTCCAAAAAAGAACAATGACATCAGCAATGGTGTCAGAGCCGGAGACGATCAAGGCGATGTGGGTATCAAGGCTGATGTACGAGAACCGTGTTGTACGGTGCGGCGCCACCGGAATCGGAGGCGGAACTCGGTTTCTCCATCGACGAAACTCGATAACCAAAAATATATACACAGTGAGCCAAGGCATCGGCCGATCGGAAGAAGATAGGTGCTTGACTGCTTGGCGAGTAGCAGCGGCGAAGTGCTTCTCGTCTAGGTTTGGACTCTGGAGTGTGTGGTTTGTTTTAGGATTCTCAAACGTTGTCGTTTTTTCATTTGCTTTTTTTTATATATATAATTTTTTTCTCCAACGACATCGTTTAACAGGTTGGAGAGAGAAAAAAATAACGTAAATTAATCTCAGCCATTCGTTTGTTTAGGTGCCATATGTCAGCAGAAAAAGATGAGCAAAAATGGGATCAGCAGGGGATCCTAATCCTTTCAAGTAAACCATATTTAAGTGGACTTAAATACTTATTAATGTTTACCTCACATTAATGTTATTCTTTTTCTTTAAAGGGTTAATTTTTTTTTTAATTATATATACACAATAAAATCTATTATTTTTTTATCTTCTCTATATCCAATCAAACCATCTTACTGCAAAATCAAACTCTCTCATTGTTTCTCTACGTACTCTTTCATAAATATTTAAGGTTCAATTGTTCCAAACTCTATTGCTTTAATTTTATTTATTTATTTATTTATTTTGCTTTCAGCCGTAACAAAATTATTTTTGCTTTGATAACTGACAATTAGATATTAGACATGTCTTCGTATTTGAATATATATATATATATATATCAGGACAAAGAATATAGACCATAGATTATGAAGAAGTTTTGACAAGTGCATACACTTTGAATCAAAGTATGTAAATCTAATGGTCCACATTTTCGTCCTGATATATTTTATATCAGGACGAACTAACAATAGAAAAATTGTATATATATATATATATTCCTAGGATTGTAGTTCAATCGGTCAAAGCATCGCCATGTCAAGGCGGAAGTTGCGGGTTTGAGCCCCATTAGTCCCGACCTAGGCTAGGATTTAATGAATCGATCAATTTCTCTCTCCATTTTCTGTGAAGAGGAGAGAGAAAGAGTAGGATCTAATTCCCAGCAGGAGGATCCTTCTTTCGTTTTGCATTTCTCATTGAGAATGGGGGGTTCCGAAACGAGTTGCAGAGGTGAGGTCTTTTCTGGGACTAGTGAACTCTTACCGGCGTTTCATTAAGGGGAAAGACTCCTCCCAACATTGAGGGTCGAGTCGTTGTAAAAAGGCTAGACCAACAACAGGCGATGACGGACGAACTTGTGTTGAGTGCTACGCCCAGACTACGATGTGCCATTTGAGGTGCACACGGATCAGTGTATGAACTTGTCAAAACTTTTCTATAATCTATGGTTCATATTCTTCGTCTTGATATATTTTATATTTAGACGAACTAACAGTAGAAAGACTATATATATAGTTTGAATAGCAAAAATGAGTTTTTGATCAATTTGTAACCAGTAGCAAGGAAGGGGCTGTGGAATCGCAAAGCCTCGTTTTAAAATTTCGTCTAAGGCCCCGGCTCCCCCCTCTCTCTCTCTCTCTCTATCGGTTCCATTGAATTTCCCCCAGAGACAACTAATGGCCTCTTACACATTTGTCTATGGACGACTAATGGCCTATCAAAAGACAAAAATACAGCATGTATTGATGTACAGCACAGCAAAGAGAGGATGCAAATCTAAGCTAGCGGTAAATAGGGCATCATCGTAATTACAATGTGGATTAAACTGCTAGTATTATTTTTATTTTTATTTTCCTTTAATACAAACACAATATTGAAAAGTGTTTACGTAGATTTAATCTAAAAAAACAAAAAGTGTCATACTCGAGCTTTCTCCAACATTTGAGAAGTCAAGGGTCATCGATGACAATGGGACATCACTAACGATGGGATATTGCCATTTATAAGAGCATTTCCAATGCAAAAGTGGCTTGCATATCAATAATTGTTGACATGGCAATAATGTCAAGAGACTTGTTTCCTATGCGGCATAAAAATAGACTTGATAGACAATCAACTCAAAATTTGGTCTTCAATGCTTCCATCTAAAACACAATTTTTTTAATAACGTGTCCATCTTTTTTTTCCTGTTTTATTTTATATTTTATTTTCTTACCAAAAATATATGAAAAATTAATGTCAGTTTTAAATGTTTGCTGAGTCATCCTAAAAAATAGCTGTGCAACAGACCGTCTGAAAGTGAACGGTCATGTTGACAATGTCTAATACTTTTTTTGCCACGTCAGCTTGAGGTTGAATATGCACGGTTACATTGGAGACACAATTGTTAACATAATGTCTATTTATCCTACATGGCATCTCTTTTTTTCACAAGCCACGCTTGCATTGGAGATGCTCTAAGGCACCTCTGATGGCCTCGTTGTCAATAATGACAAAAGATGCTATTGTTAGCAGCCTCCAATACTTTTCACTTTTCTTTTCTAAATTTGTTAGATTTATTTAATTAATAAAATTATTTTTAAAATGTCTCAAATATTGCTTATTTAAATTATTTTATTTTAGATTTAGTTTAATAATTTATTTAAAAATTTTAAATTAATTGTACAAGGATAAAATTGAAAGTTATGATCAGATAGGCCTTTCATTTATTTATTATTATTATTATTTTATGGAATCCTCATTATTTAGCATTTTGGGCGTGTTTACTAATCGGGAATGGAGGGAATCGAAATCAAGTTTCATTGGAAAAGGAATAGAGGGGAATTGGAATTAAATTACTAATTTATTATAGTGTTTATTAATAATTTAGGAATCAGAAATTCAATCAAATTTATTCCCTTTCTAGTGTTTACTTCAACTAAGGAATCAGAATGATATATAAGTGATTACAAAAATACCCTTGTGTATATAATATGTTGAAATATATTTTTTATACTGCTCAAAACACTATAACTAATAATTAACATTTTTATATTGTAAACTTTCAACTAATTAGTCAATAATAATTAACAATTAAGGAGTAATTCAGATTTGAAAGTATAATTAATTTGATGTCGAATTAATTTCTTACTTTTAGGTGCTTTTTTTCCTTCTCTCGAAAATTAAAACACAAAATAACTCAACATATACAACCATTAGCTCACACAGTACTTGATTAATTATTAACTATATAAAAGAAAAAAAAAAATTAAAGTCACTGTAGTGTATATATATATATATGCAATACATGCTTTACGAAAAAAGAAAAAAAAAACTTAAACAAAATAGTATATATAAAATTAAAGTCATTGTAGTGTGTATATATATATATATGAAGTACATGCTTTACTGAAAAAGAAAAAAAACTTAAACAAAACAGTGAGTGTATATATATATATATATGAATATGTAATACTGCTTTAGTAGAAAGAAAAAAAAAAAAACTTAAACAAACAGCCATTAAAAAAATAAAAAAAAACCAATGAGTCAAAGATTTCATCAACACAGTTCTTATACAAATATATATATATATATACACACCACTATTTCATACCATATTCGATATTCATAAATATAGAATTAGTGCAACAAGTCAATAATATTTATCAACGTTATATTTATGTATATTCAAGAAATCTAAGATTTAAAAAAAAAAAAAAAAAAAAAAAAAAAAAGGCATATCTATAGTAAGATTCAGAGGAAAACGATGAACAAAAAAAAAAAAAATGATAGCGAACAATCCCTAAAACAGAACGATAAAGTGGAAAGACATTTTTTATTTATCAGAACGATAAAGTGGAAAGACATTTTTTATTTATTTTTATAATTGTTATAAGTGAGGGTATTTTAGTAAAAATACATGAATTCTCTTTTTCATTCAGGAAAGGGAGCTTAATTCTTAGGGTGGGTGGGGGGAATCAAATTCCCTTTCCATCAGTAACTTAATTACTGATTTCAGAGTGAGGTCCACATAATTTAATTCCTAAAAAATTTAGTAAATACTATAATTCACAAAGCAGTAACTTAATTCCCTTTCTTGAGTTTGATTACTGATTAGGAAACACACCATTTGTGCAAAACAAACAAAACAACAATTATTCATATTCGGGTTCTTTTTTTATGGCACTCTTTCCAAAACCATTTATAGAAAAGTCACATAATTTATAGAAATAGCACCAATTAATGGAATCTGCCAAAATTGCCCACAATCTCTCTCTCCTTCTCTCTCTCTCTCTCTCTCCCTCTTTTTTTTTCAAAGAACTCCACCATTGATCCATCAATGGAGATTGTCGAAATGGTCGACTCCATTAGAGGTTGTCGAAACGAACTCCATTATAAAAAAAAAATTCTAGAAATAAGTCTAGGTAATAAGTCTCAGGTAGTTGGAAATAAGTATCGGGTAGCTGGCAATAAGTCTCGGACATCTGAAAATAAGTCTTGGGTAACTGGAAATAAGTCTCGGATAGCTGGAAATAAGTCTCGGGTGACCTACCAGAGACTTATTGCTGAGACTTATTTCCATATATTTTTTTTTATCTTTTTCTTCATCGACCACCAATGGAGGTCGAGGTCATTTCATTTCGACCACCATTTGAGGTCTATTCGACCTCTATTGATGGATCAATGGAGTTCTTTGAAAAAAACAAGAGAGAGAGAGAGAGAGAGAGAGAGAGAGAGAGAGAGAGAGAGAGAGAGAGAGAGATTTAAAAAGTAAAAGAATAAGTGAGGGTATTTTAGTCTCATCACATATTTTGGTGCTAAAAAACATTGAATTAATAACTTTGTGATATTCCCACAAAACCAAACTCATTTGGTGTTATTTCCCCTATTCCCTTTTCATTTTCTCATTCTAATATTTGATTCAACCACGCAAACATCCCACACATGCCCTTAATTTGTTCAATCTCTTGTCATTGATGATTTTCTTTGGTAAATTCTTGGTATCTTTTCCGTTTAAAAAAAAGAAAAAAAAAAGTCAACTAATGGGAAGTAGAGCTGACCACGGTTTGGTTAAACCGTCGGTTTTGTCCGCGGTTTAACCGGAACCGGATTGGCCAAACCGGAACCGAAAACCGGAACCGAAACCGCCGGTTTGGAAACCGGTGGTTCCGGTTCCGGTTTCGATTTGGGATTCCTCCAAACCACCGGTTCCAAACCGCCCAAAACCGGCGGTTAAACCGCCGGTTTATAAAAAAAAAAAAAAAAATCAACCAATCAAAAGTTGCCACGTGGCACTTTTTTTTTTTTTTTTTGAAAAACCGCCCAAACCGCCGGTTTCGAAACCGAAACCGGAACCGGAACCGCCAAACCGACGGTTCCAAACCGGTTACAAACCGGTTTTTCCGGTTTCGGTTTCGGTTTCGGTTTTGGGTCCCTCCCAAACCGAAACCGGCGGTTCGGAACCGAAACCGGAACCGAACCGGACCGGTGCCACCTCTAATGGGAAGGGTACTTATGTGTAATTATAGCTTAATTAACATTTTTTTTTTGTAATTTTCCAAATATAAAATAAACAAAATAAACAAAAAAACAAAAGATGATGTTTAATTTATCAAGCTCATGTTAATGGTCATTGGGTCACAAGTCACGACAATGCCCTGTACTCGTCCCTCGAAACATCTCCTCAACTCTATTTTTCCACCAAAATTCCAAACACGACCACACACCACACTCACTTCTTCACTCTTGAGCCACTGCGCAAGTCCACAACATCTCCGACAAATCCACGCCAGATTCGTCCTTCACGGTCTCCACCAGAACCTCACTCTCTCCTCCCAACTCGTCGACTCCTACTTCAATCTCGGCCTCCTCAACCTCTCCTTACAAGTCTTCAACTCCATTTCAAACCCAAACACGCTTCTCTACAACACAATCTTGAAAACTTTATCCAAGTCTGGTAATTATGAGAGGACCCTTAAAGTGTACCAGAACATGGTCAACCAGTCCATGTACCCAGATGAAGATTCTTACCCTTTTGTTTTGAAGTCGTGTTCTTGCTTGTTAGATGTTGTAATTTGGAAACAGATTCATGGGCATGTTGTGAAACTGGGTTTTGATTCGTTTGATGATGTGGGCAGTGCTTTGGTGGAGCTTTATAGCAAGTTTGGTGGTGGTTCTGAGGATGAGCAACAAGTGTTCGAGGAAATGTCTGGTACAGATTTGAAGAGTAGTTGGAATTCTCTGATTTGTGAGGCTTTCCAATCTAGGAAACCCAAAGAAAGTTTTCAGCTGTTTAATTTGATGAGAATGGAAAGTTTGGCACTTGATGCAGGTATTTTAATTAATTTGTTGAGGTCAAGTGTCGATTTGAATTCGTTGGAGGCTGGTAGAGTTGTTCATGGTGTGGTTGTTGTGAATGATTTATGTAGAGATTTATCTGTGAATACTGCATTGTTGTCAATGTATTCGAAATTTGGAAGTTTGGAGGATGCAAGAATGTTATTTGAAAAAATGCCGGAAAAGGACTGTGTTGTGTGGAATATAATGATGTCTGCATATTCTCGAAATAGTTATCCGAAAGAGTCTTTGGAATTATTAATATGTATGGGAAAATCAGGAGTTAGAGCTGATTTATTTACTGCAATTGCTGCAGCTTCTTCAATTGCACGGTTGAAATCTATTGAGTTGGGCAAGCAAATGCATGCTCATGTGTTGAGAAATGGTTTAGATTATCAAGTGTCAGTTCACAATTCTCTGATTGATATGTATTGTGAATGTGATTGTTTAATTTATGCTCAGAAAGTTTTTGACTTGGTGAAGAGCAAGACCGTGGTGACATGGAGTTCAATAATCAAAGGATATGTAAGACATGACGAGTCTCTTGAAGCTTTGACTCTTTTCTCTAAGATGAGATTCGATGGAAATAAAGTTGATTATGTAACGGTTATTAACGTCTTGCCTGCCTGTGTGAATATAGGAGCATTAGAGCAAGTAAAATACTTACATGGGTATTCAATGAAGTTTGGTCTAAATTCACTGTCTGCTGTTAATACAGCCATTCTGATTAGCTATGCAAAATGTGGATGCATAGAGATGGCGCGAAAACTTTTTGATGAAGAGAAAGTAGCTTCGAAGGATATAATTACATGGAACTCTATGATTAGTGCAAATGCTAACCATGGAGATTGGTCTCAATGTTTCAAGTTGTACACTCAAATGAAGCAATTGAATTTACAACCGGATCAAATAACCTTTCTTGGACTACTAACAGCTTGTATTAATTCAGGCCTTGTTGAAGAAGGGCGAGAAATTTTTAAAGAGATGAAGGAATTCTATGGATTAAAACCGAGCCAGGAGCACTATGCTTCCATGGTGAATTTACTAGGGCGTGCTGGGCATATAAGTGAAGCCAGAGAACTTGTAAAGAATATGCCTACCAAACCGGATGCTCGGGTATTGGGCTCATTGTTGAGTGCCTGTAAGAGGCACTCGGAGACCAAACTAGCAGAGTTGACTGCTGAGAAGCTTATAACTTTGGAACCAAACAATGCTGGAAATTATGTACTGCTATCAAACATGTATGCTACAGCAGGGAAGTGGGATGATGTTGCGAGAATGAGGACTTTTCTACGAGATAGAGAGTTGAAGAAAACTCCTGGACTTAGCTGGATAGTGATAGGAAGACATGTACATGAGTTTTGTGTCGCCGACAAATCTCATCCGAAAACCATTGACATATACACAACATTAGAAATACTGGAGTTGGAAATCAAGGAAGCAAGAAAGAAGAATTTAGAGAAACTATAATAGTCCTAAAAGTTACACTCTGATGATGCCTCTATTGTTAGATTTTATATGATTAACCTGAAATATCATTTCAAGAAGGAACATCTCACTAGAAGGATTGGAAGTAATGAATGAAGAGATTCGACTATAAATGCCATTGAAGCGGATCACTGGAAAGTTTCACGATGGTTTGTCTTCAATCCGTAAAACAAACCCCATATAATCATCTTGCTGGTTGCTACTTTTAAGATGGAAGACCAAAGATAAAATAGTTAAAACACAGATGAAATGGTGTTGATCTAGATTTAATGTGCCCAGAGCCCTCCTAGACTTTGCAAACCAGGAAGAGGATCTTCATGATATTGTTCTCTCAACTATGGAAGCTAGCTACCATCCTATTTGAGAGGGGCGATTATCAATTTAGAGCTTGTTTGGTTGGACTTTTGAAAAACCTCTATTGGTAAAAGATCTACTTGTAGTTAGAAATAGAGTTTTTGAAAAAAAATTCATAGATGTTTGGTGGTAGATTTTTTTTTAAAAAGGTCTATTCGAAGAAGCACCTCCTCATGAGCTTTTGCCCAGTAGAGGTTTAAATTCTACTAGCCTCTACTCAATTTAAAATAGACAATCTCAAAAGCCTAACCAAACAACCTTAAAAAACTCAAATAGACGTTGGTAGACATTTTGAGCCAGTAGAAAGCTCAACCAAACAAGCACTTAGTCTTTAGGTTTTAGCGAAATATAGTATCAGTTTTTTTTTAACAGTCTTTTCATTTTCAACGACCGTAGTCCCTAAGTTTCTTAAATACATCATTTTGATCCCTTGACCAGATTTTTAACGGTCAAAAGTGACGGTATATATAAATTGACCATTTTACCCTTAACTTTAAAGAGTTTAAAAGTATGATTTTACCTTCTAACCTTACAAACTTTTACAATTTAACCTAACTTATAATACAATCAAAACATAACACATGTTACCAAATTTTAAGAAAAAAAAAATATTACAAATTTAAATGAATGGTTAAATATTAATGAAAATCTGATTTTTATAAAATAAAATGAAAAAAAAAAAAAAAAGAGAAAAAAAATTCAATCCCTAAAATATACTCTTAAGAAAATAAATTTAAGAATTAAAAATTTAACTGTGGCCACCAAAAAAGCACTCGCCGGAGACCTTCAGGTGGCTCCTTCTCCAACGAGGATAAGACCAACACTTTTACCCTCATCGCTTCCAGATTTTTGTTGCTGTGCTTGTGGAGGTGCTTGTGTCTGTTGTGGCCGGAGCAAAAACTATGATTGAAGAGAATGTGCACGGTGCTGATGATGCTCATGTGGTTGCTCAGTTGCTGCACTTGAATCTAATATGGGCTATCAAAGGTTCCCAAAGCCAAGAAAGGTGACATGGAATTACAGTTCATTAGTTAATGTGTAATTATAGCTGGACCTCCTCATTGATCGATGACCTCCTCCTTGATGACAAATGAGGCCGACGGCCTCCTCTTTGAAGTTTGTGCAAAATCATCACGAAAAGAAACACAATGTGCTAGTTGATGAGTGAAACGACTACAATCGGGATTCGGGGAAACCGGAGAAGAAATTCTATTTTAAATTTATTATTTGCTCTTTTGTCTTTAGATTTTTACTTTTTTTTTTCCTAAATTATTCAACCTAAAATTAAGTTTTATTTTTTATATTTTAATATTAAGATAATTGTATAATGATGAAATCATTTTTAGTTAATATTTAGATTGTTCAATATAAACTATAGTTTAACTAGAAGAATTGTAATGCCAAGTTGCCTTCTTTGGCTCTGGGAACTATGGGATACGACCAAGAGGGTGGGGCGGCTAGGGTTTGTGATTGTATATTTATAAGAGTGAGAGAGAAAGCGTAAACAAAAAATTAGGGTTGGTAGATGACTAGTGAGTTAGGTTTTAGAAAAATAAATAGTTATACAGTATGGCTCTCGGTTTGGTTTCGGGTCTAAAGAACCAAAACCGAACAAGACCCGATGATTTTGTTTTTAAAAATCGAACATGAACCAACTTGAACACCCAAAATGGGTTCAGGCCGTGCCAGGTTTTGTTTCCCACCCCTAGTTGTAAAAGTAAAAGTGCAAGAAGAGTAATTCTATTCCGTATATGGAATATGTAATTATGATAGATTATTGCATTACATAATCCAACGCGATTTTTAGCTAGATTTATGAGTGAGTAGAGATTATTTCATTATTTGTAACACCCATTTTCACATGACACTGCAACAAATTTGATCTATAGGGACCGAAACCTATTGGGATGATTTTTTTTCGTCCCAATAAAATGTCTATTAGGACGAAAAAATTATTCGTCCCTAAAACATGCAAATCTGATAAAACCTTTAGGGACGAACAAATTTGTCCCAATAGAATGTCTCTTGGTGGGACGAAATAAATTTTTCATCTTTAAAAAGTACAAATCTAACAAAACCTTTAGGGGCAAAAAAAATTATTCTTCCCAATAGATTGTCTTTCACGACAAATTTTGTCTAAAGTGGTAAGACCTTTAGGGACGATTTTTTTTTGTCCCAATATAACGTCCATTGGGACAAAATAAATTATCCGTCCCAATAGACTGTCTATTGGGACAAATTTTGTTTCGTCCCAATAGGATTTCTTTTTATTTAAAATTATAATAATTAATTAATTTTGTTGAAAATTCTTGATTTTTTTGAAGTTTTTCCTTAAAGATAGATTAATTATTAAATTACCATATAAATTAGAAAATGAGGCAATATTGATTATTTTGTTCGTCCAAAGTTGTTCTTTATCTAGATGAATTTTGTTTTGTCCTAATAAGTTCTTCATAAGAATCATTAATTGTTAGTCTTGAGAGATTTTCTATTATTTAAAAAAAAAAAAAAAAAAAAAAAAAAAGGAAATGAACCATCAGAACCGGTCCAGAACCGAAACCGGGGTCATGTCTAATTTCGAGTACAATTAACGATAACCCCTTTGATCTGATAATATATGATTTTAACAAAATAGTTTAATTAAATGCTATAATAAATATTTTTTAATATCAATTTGTAAATTAGTGGAATCAAACTACAAATAATACCCTTTGATTGACTTTTACCAAATAAAAGCATTGTTTTTTAGTCCACAATAGGTGTTTCTAAAATAAAAACATTGTATTTAGACATTTAATGATAGTTTAAAGGTGAGGGGATGCTTCTAATATTAAACCCAAAAAAATTAATAATAAATAGAGGTTATATAAAAATAGTATACTTTCGTAATTTGATTTAGTGGCAGAGTGGATGAGCTTTGCTTCATTGTCAGGTCGGGCTGGTTCGACTCGGGTGGGGAACGAAATATTAAATTATTCTTGATTGTGATGAGAGCGAGCTGTTGGCGGGTCATGGGTGGGACGTATCAGATTTCTGTCTTTTATTTATTTATTTATTTTTTCATTTTTTTTCATCCCTATATATTATCAATTGGGACAAACAAAATTTCGACCCTATGTTATTTCGTTCCTATAGGTTGTCTTTAGGGACAAATTTCAATTTTCGTTTCAAAGAATCTATTGCGACCTACTTGAGGCGACGTAATTTGAGACGAATTTTTTTTGTCCCAATATATCTACGGGGACGAATTTTGAGCTATTGAGACGAAAAAAATGTGTCCCAGTAGCCATTTTTTCTTGTAGTGTGAACCATAATACCACATACCACTGCTTTCCATCCATAAACAATTACCAATCACAATTAATCAAATTTTGTTTTCCTTTTCTTTTCTTTAAATACCTCTAAATTGAGTAAACCTTGATTTTATTGCTTACACTTTTTTTTTTGGTACACCAGAGGGCCAAGCCCAGAAAAACAAAAAAAGAAAAAAAAAACTAAGAAAGGGAAGGAGCAGAGGCCTATCTAAAACAGGTTAATCCTTTGTAGTCAACTTCAAAGATTGGAAAGATCACAGGGGGAGGATTGTCGAAGAAGACAATACCATTAATCATGCTATGACCCATGCATGCCAGGCCATCAACAAGCTTGTTTCCTTCTCTGTAAATATGATTTATATTGCAATCCCAATCAGCTAGCAGAAGGTTCTTACAGCTTTGTATGATACTGAATAAAAAATGATTTTGCTTGGTAGTCTTGTACATCATCTGAACTGTAGTGAGAGAGTCAGACTCAACCATAACTTTCTTAAACCCAAAATTCCAGGCCATCTTTAGGTCTTCATATAAACTCCACAGTTCAGCTTCGATCACACTTCCACCTAGGGACAGAAAAAATCCCCGACCCGCCCCAAACCCATGGGGCCTCGGTCCTTTTGGGGCGGGTTTGGGGCAATAAAAACGGGTAACGGAGCGGGTTTGGGCACATTTCTTGACCACGCCGGGTTACCGGGTCGGGTATGGGGCGGTCCTTTTTGACCTGTCCTGCCCTGTTTGACCCGGAATATATATATATATATTTTTTAAATATAAAAGGAAAAGAAAGAAGGAAACCATATGTTGGCTGAAAAGAAAACAATTAGAATTTTTTATGTTTAAACTATTTTGGTGAAGATGTTGAATGGATTTTATTGATACCGAAAATGTTGTATGTATTTTGTATTTTTGTTCTAGTCATTTTGGGATTTGTATTTTGTATTTTGTACTTTACGGATGAATTTAATGTTTATTAAACTTAGTTATCGTGTTATATTAAATTTAAATTTACGTAAATGAATCGGGTCATTTGGGTCGGGTTTGGGATGGAAATTGAAAACCCATTTGATCACGGATCGGGTTTGGGGAAACCGTTGAAAACCGGGTTTCGGGTTTGGTGCGGCATTGACCCGCCCCGACCCGCCCCATTGCCATCCCTACTTCCACCACCTATGTTCATCACAAAACCCTTCACCAAGGCTTTCAAATGTTTGCGCAAAACACCACCAGCAGATATGATCCTTGAAACAGGGTTCCTGCTCCCATCAATATTAATTTTAACTCAGTTTACATTCGGTTCCAGCCACTTAACCGGAAGCAAAAATTTACACTTTGATCAACGTCAAATTACAGCATCTTAAGATATCATACAATTACTATTAAAAATCGGGATAAATAGTTATAATGTTTAAAAAAATAAAATTTTGTTTATATATAAATTTCATTGAACCTATCATCTATATAAAATTTAGATCAAAATTCATTAAAATTGAAATTTATGTATTTTCATCAACGTTTGTATTGAAATTAAAATAAGAGATTTTCAGAAGAGAATCACTAATATATATATATATAGTCCGGTTCTGGTCAATGTGCACTAATATAACTTACATCCGTACGTTACATGTGTGCCACTGATTATGAAGAAGCACTGACAAATGCATACATACTGAGTCAAAGCATGTAAATCTAGTGGTCCACATGCAATACATTGATATAAGTTATATCATATTAGTGCAAATTGACTTGAAAAAAAATATATCCTATATACTATATATAAAAGTGTGAAGTGGTCGGTGGAATTATAGCCTCCTTTTTTTTTTTTCTTTTAATTTCTTTCACTTTTTATTTTAATTTCTTTAAAAGTAAATGTACAAATACAACCCTTAAACTTTATATAATTAAATGTACAAATACAACCCTTAATAGATAGCTTTTAGTAAGATTTTAGTTATAGCATCCCTTATTTTATTTTTTATTTTTGGAAAGTCAAATGACAAATACAAGCCTTCAAGTTTGTAGAATTACTTAATAGAAATATCATAGGCAGTGTTAGATTTATGGTATTGTTGTTGGTGATCTATCATGCAGTGGATACCATTAATGGAGTTTATAGAGACGTGAACTTTACTTCAATAATTAGCATCGCCAATGAAATAATGTGGTAATGTATATGGTAGGGATTTTCAATTTGGATGCTAATTGCTATAAGTGGTTGATAGAATAACTGCAAATTAGTGAATATTATGAAGTTTTGAAGATGTGGTAGATATCTGTTATTGAAGATTTGAGTGATCATTTCTTCACAATTTATGCAATTTAGTCGAAAAGTATTTTTAGATGTAAAAAATAATAATTTAGTTGTTGAATTTGAATTATTAAGATGTTCAATAAAAGTTATAGACAATTGTTAAATCATCGTGAGAATGATCTCTTTTGAAGCAAATGTAGAGGAGCTTCTTACCAAACCCATGAGTTTAAGACTTCCTTAAGGTGTTATATCAATGTAATAACATTTACGTAAACTAAAACTATGTGTTATATTAACATTTCTTATTTTTCAAGGATATGTATATTTGCAAATATGAAATTCAAACACTGATTTAAGCACATGCTTTGCATGTGTTCCAAAACCTAGTATATATCTATACTATATATAAAAGTGTGAAAGAATTATAGCATCCCTTTTATTTTCTTTTAATTTCTTTGACTTTTTTTTTTTTTAAAAAAAATTTCTTTAAAGGTAAAATTACAGATACTACCCATAAACTTTATATAATTACTTAATAGATAGCTTTAGTAAGATTTTAGTTATAGTATCCCTTACTATTATTTTTTTTTTAAAAAAGTCAAATGACAAATACAAGCCTTCGAGTTTGTAGAATTACTTAATATACATGTATTCGTAATAGTAACACAACATGGATTGTATAGTAATTTCTAAAATTTATCTTAATTTAAAATTCTAAATAGGTTAAATCATTGTTATATAGTTTACCCCAATTATTATGACTTTAGATGATTATTTACTAAGAGGCTATAGGTAATGATATGGACTGGACCCAAATCAATAGTTATTAAAAGAGCGATATGTCGATTAATTATAGCATTTTTTTTTTTTAAAAAAAAAATTAGTTTCTTTGAAAAGAAGCTTCTTAATTATAGCATCTTTTTTTAATTTTTTAATTTTTTGAAAGTAAAATTGACTTGAAATATACAAGTGAAAGAAAGAAAAAATATATTTTAAAAAACTTTTAGAGTCCAAACGGTGGACTAGATATCTCTCTTTTATACAAATCTCACTATTTTCCTTCTGGGTCCATCCCACCTCTAAACAAAACGAAAGAAAAACATTGAAACAATTTTTTTCCCCTTTCTCTCCTTTTCTTCCCAACGAATTTCTCTGCATGATTCATCCAGGAAAAGGTTGGTTCTCTATTTTTGAAGAAGATCACATCATTCAACAAATCAAACTCTAAAGAATCAGAAGAGACTCATGTCCTCTTTCCTTTTCAATTCCTTCAAAAATGGTACGATATGATTTTCTACTTCTTTTTTTCCTTTCATTATTTTCTCTTCAATTTAGGGTTTTATTCATTTTTGTATTTAATTTCATTTCTCAAAACTTATCAATTAATTATGAGAAATAATGACTGAAATCTTATTTGTTTTATAATGCAGTTGAAATATTGTGATTGTATTTGAATGATTTTGACTGAAAATTTTCTTTTTTCCGTGAGGATATTTATTTTAACGGGAAGCATGTATATATCATGTCCTTTGCAATTAAGTATAAGGCTTTACTTTTTTTTCCTTAAAAAAAAATTATGTTATTGTCTCCATAAGTAGATGCATCATGTGAGTTATTTTTGTATGATTGAATTATGTTTTTTTATTTATTATAATTTGTGATCTCATAATTAATTGTATATGAATTTTTCATATTTTTAATATTATATTAAAATTAATTTTTATTAAAACACGTGCCTTGCACATGTAACCAAACCTACTATATATAAGTAAGTCAAAGAACAAAGATGATACTGGAATCTAGAACCATAAAACCTTGTGAAGGAAGGGGGTATATCAAAGAGTCAGAACAAAGAAGATACTAGATTCTAGAACCATAACAACTTGTGAAAGAAGGGGGTAGACTAGTATAGAAGAGACAGTGACCAAAGTGAAAAAGTACCTTAATCAATCAATTGAGTAGAACATGATGGTGGGGCCTTCAACCAACATAGAGAACAAGTTTCTTATTAATTTCAGAATTATTATTTCTTATTAAATGACAAATATTTTAACAAACCATCGATCGTCAACCATAACTTTACACACTCAAATATACGTTTATCCAAAAAGATGAGTTTGAGTTCGAAGAGTGCATATTCCTCACACCTATATCAATAAAGTCGTAAGTTCTCGTTATATATGTTTTACATTCTTCAAACCTTAACTTCTTTTGATTTAAATATGTATTTATCAAATGATTCTTGTATTTATCAAATTTGAGAATATGTATATTTATAAATAAATTTATATTTTTATATTTTTATTTGGGTTCATGTGATGATTAAATTACTTGAATAATATAACTTTTTTTAATCATTACATATTTAAGAATCGAAGATGAGATATAATCGGAAAAAACTGAAAAAAAAAAAAAAAAAAAAAACTGATATTGATATTCCTTGCTATTAGTTAAACCCGATCAAAGTTAACAATTGCCGGTAAAAGATGGTCCGAGTTAGGGCTAAAAGCAAAGTGTGAGAGGAATCGAACATGGATTGACGAAATTGAATATAAATTCATGTTCCAGAGATGGCGAATCGTGATTCAACCTCTCATTAGACGGATAAAGGTGGCATGATAATTCTGGGCACCATGAGGGCTGGTTGTCGTTGATTTATTTTTTCCATACATTTATGTTGATACTCACATTAGTGTTGCTCAATTACGATACTTATATTATTTTGTCAGCATTATCGACATAATGCTTATCAATCGATGGTGGATTTAGGTGATTAAGATGAAATTCAGAAGAGATGTTTGGGTTATGAGGATGAAATTGGATGAACTTTGATGTTTGGGTTATGAAGATGAAGTTGGGTGTGATTGATTTTTTTAAAAAATTTATTTAAATTTTATTCAATTTTATAATAAAATTAAAAAAAATAGATTAAAAAGACAAAAATATCCTTATAATTGTTTAATTAGACAAAGTTTGACTAACGATAATGAAGATTAATGTCGATGGTAAAATTATTTCAACTTACAAAAAATCAAACCTCAGAGTAATTGGGTGTAATTCGTTCTATTTAATGAGCTAGAACCATATGAAAATTCACACTTTGATCAACTGTAAACGTTTGTATCTAAAATATATAGTAATTCAAAAGGCATAAAGAAGCAAGTACGATTACAACTTGTTAAAGAAGAGGTAACTTTTTATGAATTTTTTATTTATTTATTTTTTTTTATTTTTGAAAGGATTAACTTTATGAATTAGGACGGTGACCAAAGTGAAAGGAACATGTGGGGCCTTAAAACAACTTCGAGAGCAATTTCTTAATTTTAAACAATTAAACTTAACCTAGGTTTTTATTTTTATTTATCAAATTATAACATTTTTGACATATCATCAGCCATCGACTATTAAATTGCATAACCAAATCCCAAATATTCATTTATGGAACATATAAGGTAGGCCTAACGGCCCTAACTTATACCCTTACAATCAAATCACATCCCCAAATTGCAATAGTAAAAATATACATTTATGAAATAATTATTATATTGAGGAAAATATGTATTACTCTTAATTTTTATATTTTTATTTTACTTAATGTAATAACTATACTAATTGATCACATCTCAATGTGATTTGATGGTAAAAAAATACTTATTTAATTTGACAGTGTCTCAGTTTTGAGTCATCAGACCTAATGGTATATATATATAAAAAAAAATTAATTGAATAATAATAATTTTATAACTATTATAAATTAGAGATTTTTATTTTATTTTTTTAGGATTGAGGATGGAAAATGTGACACGATATCATAAATATCATTAATCAACCTCAATATTGTTAATTAAATTATAATAGTTGGAAAGTATATTTATTACTATTGTCATACTATGTATTCTACATATCATCTTATAATTCGTATTGGAATTTAGCTATTACATGGAATCTCTATAGTTACTGTGTTATTTATGAGAGGGAGTTATTTTTTTCTTGTAAGTTTTTAATTTATCTTAATTTTTAAAAGTTCAATTTTGGTAAGCATTAACCATATTCTAACCTTATAAGAAGAGGTTGGCTCGGTAGTGCGTCCCTCACACATACACCATAATATAACCTGATATCAGGAGGTCCAGTATAAGTAATCACTCAACTTTCCACTTCTTGCAGAGCAAAATTTACCCATCGAACCAGAGCCTATTCTCTCTCTCTCTCTCTCTCTCTCTCTCTCTCTGTGGACTTCTTCTGCGATATGGACAGTCTTGTGGGATACAGATACACATTCCAGCCAACTCCTGAAGAATTGGTTAGTCATTACCTGAAGAAGAAGACGCGTGACCCTGCTTTTACTTTCCCTTTAATTAGGGATGTTGATATTTACAAGTATCATCCTTGTGAATTGCCTGGTATGTTGTAATTTGTATATAAAAATCAATCACACACCACCAATATTGAATAATTTTAAATCCCATTTTTGATTTTGTCAAAATATTAATGCAGGACTTTCATCAATCCAGTCTGATGAACAAGTTTGGTATTTTTTTTGTACACTTGGCAAAAGTGGTGGTCGTGTAAGTAGAAAAGCCAAGGGAGGAATTTGGAAAATCACCGGTAAAGATCGTGTTGTCAAAGCCAAACACAGCAACAAACCGATTGGTTCTAAAAAGACGTTGGTTTTCTACCAGGGCAGCAATCTTGGAATGCAGAACAGGACCAACCGGGTCATGCATGAGTACCAATATCTCAACAAAGACCCTGTTTTTACAGTAATATATATATGCTTAATTTGATCATTTACCATTCTTTTTCTTTCTTTTTAACAACAGCCCATCTGTTGTTTTGATCTTTTTTTTTTCTTGTTTGGTAGGGTACTGAAGTTGTTGTTTGTCGCCTAAAAAGATTATCAGATAAGGGGCATGGCCTTGATGAAGAGCATATTGTTCCAGAGGTAAAAGGGATCTTATCTTATAAGGCCAATTTTCGATATAGATGATGATATATGTTGCATAACAACATATATCATTAAACTAATGTTTGTTTGTTTGTCTGTGATTTCTAATCCAGTTAGTGACTCAGCAACTACAAGATCTCCACTTGCCTTCTAGTTCCAATAATCTCATGGAGGTGAGAAAGACCATGCCATATTGACGATTTTCAAGGGCTAATGGAAAATGTTGTGTTGTTATATGTAATAAGTTGTTAAGCTGTTAGTGGGCTGTCTTGTTTTTGTGTTTTTTTGGGTCGTCTCCTCGTTGTTGGCCTATTCCTTGTTCATTAAAGAGACTTTAATATTAGTAAAATAATTACTTTTGTATTACAAATGGTGATCGGTGAATTCCTGGCACTCAACTTTCTCGTTAAGGGTGAGCTGATATCAGATCACATTATGCTCAAGCTCACCACCATGTTGCACAAGCTCAGTAATCAGAAATGTTAGCTATGATCTTCGATAATTTAGTAGAGGCAAATCACCTGATGGGTCAAGCCTTTGTATGTATGTACTTTTGTACGTTGAAATCAGTTAATTAATGAAAATAATTCTAGCTTTGAGCTCCATCAATGGAGTCATCTTCCACCTGAGATCTCTATTGAAAATAAGTAGGAGGCATTTCATCAAACACTTTTCAATTTTAACCAAACACCTTTAGTTTTTCACGGTATCAGAGCCTCCTAGACTAATCGTCAACGGAATCTAATTTTGATCGTTTTTTAGGGGTAAGAAGAGGTAGAGAAAATGCATAGAGCAAATGTTTGAGTACCATTGTACCAGGTGCTATGGCATCTAGGGATGACAAAATTATTCATGGATGCGGATATTCGTAAGAATCCGTTCCATTTAAAATAAGGATGGATACTATTATTTCGGAGACGGATCGGGGATGAATATCATCCTAATATCCATTTTATTTTCAGGGATGGGGATGGATATCGTCTACATCCAGATCCATTATTGATTTTAATATTTTTAAAATATAAAAATATATTATGTAATTATTAATTCTAATTATATAAGTTATTATTGATTTTTATATTTGAACTGCATTGGATGTATTTGTTTCTCTTTAAATAGGATAAAATATACCATTATATATGTTAGTTATAATTTTCTCTTGTAAACTATACAAATTTAAAGTTTTCTCATCGAATACGGATATAAACGGAGTGGGGATAAATATCTCTATCTTAATTAGCGGATTATCAGAATCCACTCCACTCACTTAAAAATGGAGATAGATACAGGGTTGAAGATATATATCTCTCAAACGGATACGGGGATAGATATTGGGGTATCCATACCCAATTCGATCCATTACCATCCATAGTGGCGTCGCTGAAGTAACCCATGCTATACTCCTGGGAAAAGCTCAAATGACCATCAACAAAAGGGTACCAGTACTTGAACGGCTGAAACCAACATAGGTGGGAAGTTAGAGGATACTGAATACCTAAAGCACGAGACAACTCTGTTTAAGGAACTTGGCAAAATAGCCCCATAACTTGAGGAGGAGGGGTGCCTCCTAACAAAGGGTGTCGCTCAAAGTTTGAAAATTTTATAAAAATTAATAATGGGCAATATTAAAATGAAATCATGAAGTCACTTTAATTAGAAATTTAATTAAATTTAATATTTTAAAATGTAGTGTCTAAAGATAAAATGGATATTTTTGAAACAAAATGGAGTGTTTTTACAAATTTTTTTGAGTGTCGATATTGCCACCCATAAATATGATTTATACACTCATATTTTATTAAAGAGAGTTTTTCCTTACAATCCAATGTTTTTCCTTCTACATATCATTTCTAAAGACACTCCATTCTAAAAATTTAATTTTAAAAAATTTCTAAAAACACTTTCTTTTTTCCAAAATTATCCCTTTATCTTTTGACACTCCTATTTTAAAGGCACTCCATTTTTTTTTTTTTTTTTAAAAAATTAAATTTCTAAAGACACTCAATTTTATTTTAATATCACCCCTTTTAAATACTTCACTTTAAAAAATTTAAAACAGGAAATGGAAAAAAGATGTGAAGTAATAAAATAAAAATAGCTCTCAGGGGCATAGTTTAGCTAGTAGATGGACGAGCTAGGGGCTTGGGTAAATGAGTCAGCGACTTGAATCCTACCAATAACAAAAAGCTTCAAAAAAAAAAAAAATACATGTTCTAGACAAGTGGATAAATAGTGTCAAAAAAATCAAATCAAATAAAAATAAAATAGTGAATAAAACTGAACAAAAATGAGGAGATCAAAACAATAGGAAAACTGTTTTGGAGATCAATTTGTGAAAATAGGAAAACAATATTTGTTTTTCTCTTTTGGATTTTAAGTTGAGTAAAAACTAATTTAAAAAATATTTTTTTAATGATGGTGATGATTGAAAGTGGGTGGTACTTGAGAAAAAAAAATTGATTATTTTGATGGAGGGTTTAATGGTGTGTGAGAAAAAAAATATTTTGAGAAGAAGAAGAAGATATTTTAAGGTTTGATGGTGTGTGAGAAAAAGATTATTTTGAAAAAAAAGAAGAAGATATTTTAGAATTTGTAAAATAATTAAAAAAAAACGAAAGTGAAAATAAATATATAAATAAATAAATAAAGATGTAAAAAAGCTTGTTTTCTAAAAAAATGGTTTGGAGTATCTTTAGAACTTACTTTTTTTCTTGTTTAGTAATTTTAATTCATGTTAAAATTGTCATTAATAAAAAAAATTAAAATTGAGTGTAAAGTGTAAACAGATAATTAATGGATTGTCAATAGCATTTCCTTTATTAAAAATTTTAATTATAAAAATATCCCTATACAAATTTACCACTAAGGACAAATTAATGTAATTAAAAATAAATTAAATGTTATAGACACCCATGAATTACACCCATCATATCTTCAATTGTATATCTTTAAAAAATAAAAAATAAAACTTATTATAAACCCTAATTCTATTTCACACAATAATCGAAAAAGAATTTTTTGTGGACTTGAACATATAAAGGTATGTATATATATATATATATATATTTTTTACCTTTTTTCTATATATATATATATATATTTTGCCTTTATTTTATTTCTAGTTATTCTACAGATCTCACCACCCCTCACTTAGCCTACCTTCTCGATTTTCATTCTCATCGATCAGCACTACTTGGGTTGATTTTACTTGATCCCACACGTTAGCATGAAACCTGGGATTCAAGGAACCAAATATCCACACCAGATCGACGGACCACACATGACAATAGCAAGATAGGAACAACTCGCCCACTAAGAGTAGCTATTTGCCGGATAACTACCTAATAGGCGAATTGGCCCTAACTGGCCCCACAACAAACACAAGGCATCATTAATGAAACGAGATTTCAGAATATTCTTCTGGAAGCTCAACCTTATATTAGGCAACGCAATCACTTACAATTCAGCAGTTGATAAATCCAGAAATAAATACGAAGATCTATAGATATTTGCATGTTCTTCTTCATTTGTTATTCGAGTGTCATAGTTTGTGACTATCGAGTTCATATCATAATAAAACTTATAAGGTAACACAAATTTTAATACTCATCATTTTGATGCATCCGTAATTTAGGAATCGAGGATTCAACGTTCACATGAATTTTATATAAACAACTAAATCTTAGAATTGTTATTCATATAATGAGCGTGTATTATTATATAGCTTACAAAAAATTATTATATAATTCACCCCATTTCGCAATGTTTTCTGCTCTTCTTTCAACAATCCCAAGCATGGAGGAGGAAATGGCAAACTGGCTACTTGGGCTACAACATCGAATGCATGAGTACAAAACAATTAATTAATTTGAAAATTAAAAAATGAAACGAAAAAATCTCACAATATTTTTGTATCCATACCAATGAAGTCAACTTCAATTCGACCATTGCTGAATTGACCGGTAGGTTTCCCATCAGCAAAATCTACTCCAAACGGTGGGTAATTAACTTTGGATGTCGATGACAGAAAATTCTTATTTCCACTATCAACTGTAGAGTTTCAAAACACATATAAGGTCGGGATGTCAAATTTGATGTCATCTCCCAATTCTAAAAGTTTCAATAAATCCTTCTGATTAATATTCAATGGTGGTACCCTAAACACATCTCCATTAGACCCCAAAAGCAAATCAAGAAAAAGGGAAAACATAAGAAAAATATAACTTGTCCAACTTCTCATTTTTTCCCCTTTTATTTCTATTGTAACTATGCCTCCAAATAATTCAAATTTTGAATGAATATGAGAGAACTTTTAACTTTATTTGACTTGTTTATATACTATATATAGAGTAATTTTTCAATGATGATTTTTACGATGCACACTTTAATCACCTTTTGATGAAATTGTCTGTAATCAAATGTTTTTCGATGAGATTTTTTGTATGAATGGTTAAAACATTGAAATACATTTATGAAATTTTTTTAAAAAAAAATTCAGGTATAAGAATTAATTTTTTCTGATTTTTTTTTAAAGATAAAACATTTAAAAATAGAGAAATATAAGAAAAAGTAGTTCTCAAATCCAAAAAATTTCCAAATTTTTACCAAATGTGTATTTTAATTTTCTTATGATGCATACAAAAAATCTCATCGAAAAACATTTGATTACATGCAATTTCATCAAAAAGTGCTTAAAGTGTGCACTATAAAAGTCCTCATTAGAAAATTACTATATATATTTTAATGTTAGAATTACCTAGATGACCACTGTATTAGGTTTGTTAACAGTGTGTGATAATACACTATAACATTTAACAAAATTATGTTAATTTTTAAAAGTTGTTTTTTGTATTTTTTTTAAAATCATTTGATATTATCTATTGTCAGGATCAGTTTGTAATCAACATTTTTCTGTAACACTAATCAATTAAAACATAAAACAAAAAACTCTAAAATGGGACAACAACACTACTGAATTGTTTGACATGAGGGTACAATATTACAAATTGAACCGTAATTATAAAATTATTTGTTCTGTGCTAGTACAATCATTTTTTAACAACATTTCGTTAGTTTGATTAGTTTATTTATTTGTACTTTTTTTTTTTTCTTGGAGGAGCAGAAATAGTTAATTTTATCATAAATTCGTTTATGAAACAAGATGATTTTTTTTTTCCTGCACAAATGAAACAAATAATATAACAAAAACAACCTTATGAAAAGTTTCACAACTACTCACCACTTTATTTTATCAAGAATGATTTCCCATAATTTCTTTTTACAAAACTATGATTGAATCTATGTGATCCAATCTTGGACTACAATAAACCAAAATTATATTATTTTGACTTTAATAAACATTTTGTACTAAAATCAAATAATTTGAATTACAGAGTAAAAATGTAATATTAATTCATTCTTTGTGTAAGTGTAAGAATTGACTGTTCAATTTGTTTTAAATATATTTGACCAGATGAGGTCGGTCTAGTGGAAAACCCTTCACACTTGCACCGTGAGATTACGGGTTCGAGTTCTCTCCCTTCCCAAAAAACCCCAAATATATGTATAGTGTAATATATATATATATATAGATTTTCTATTATCGATTTGTCCTGACAATAAATATATCATGACGAAGAATGTGGACCACTAGATTTACATACTTTGACTCAAAGTGTATGCACTTATCAAAACTTCTCCATAATCTATGGTCCATATTCTTCGTCCTGATATATTTATTGTCAGGATGAACTGACAATAGAAAGACTGTATATATATATATATATCCAACAATCGAAAATAGACCAAGAAAGTATAGTACCAAACCAACAAGTTTTATTGATTCATCAAAACTAATGATATTGTAAACTCACAAGTGAATTGACAATAACAAGGGGCGCTGATCTTATTAAACGAACAAATAAATTAGATTAATAAATAAGAGTACCAATAGTAACATATTCAATTAATATTTTTAATTTCATTATCATACTATTGTCATTGTCATTATGATAATAATTATTAAAAGGGTCAGTCAATAGTACCGTCGATCACATCACTTAGAGTATATCTTTCGAATGTTGTGTTGCAATAGGCTTCCATATATGGACAATAGGTTTTTGTTTTAAAGGTTTACAGTATTTTAATTAAAAATATTTTTTTATATTGAAGATTAAATTAAAACAATCTATTTTATACGAAATATATTTAAAATATTTTCATTTTGATTTTAAATTGTATTTAAATAATTTTTATTATAAAATATTAACAGGCAAACGAATTGATTTTAATTACTAGCACTAATCTCATTTAATAAACCAGTAATTATATTAACCAATAAAAATAATATTAATAATAACAATTGTAATTATTATTGTCAAGCTCATTATAATTATATTGTCATTGTTTTATTCTACTCCATTCTTATTTTTAGATTTCTTTTATATATTTAAAACAATTTATTTAACTTAAAGAATTATTTGAAATAATTGTACGTCAATATTTTTATATTTGAAGTAATACAATATTACATAAATTAAGGATTTTTGGGGGAGGGGAAGGACTTGAACCCGCAACCACGTGGAAAAGGTGTGAGGAGTTTTTCTCTGGTAGACACTCAATTGTGAGCATACTTATAGCACACCTCATCATTTTTTATCATGTAAGCATTATTTGACTCCAAATTTTCTCTGGTGGGCACACAACTTATAGCACAAGTGCCACCTCATCCCTTTTTAAATTATCAACCACAATTGATTGAATGTACATGGCAAAAACTAATGATGTGGCACCTGTGCTATAAGTATGCTATAAGTTGTGTGCATACCAAAGAAAAACTGATCTATTTTTCTCTGGTAGGCACATAACTATGAGTATACTTATAGCATAAGTACCACCTCACTACTTTTTACCATGTAAGCATTATTTGACCCAATTGCATTGTTTTTTCTAGTAAAAAGTGGTGATGTGGCCAGGGGCGGACCCACGTGGAGACCAGGTAGGGCCCGTGCCCTACCTCAATTTTTTTATTTTTTAAAAATTGATTTTGTATATACTTTATATGTACTATTGATTAACAATAGTTATAACCTATTCCCTTTAGCACAGCAGGTATTGGATCTTCTCTCTATACTTGAAGTACCTAGTTTGAGTCCCATCTCTAGCAAATGCAAAAATTTTTAATTCAATTTCATCTTGTAATTTTTTATATCTTATTTATTTTACCATCTTTTCCAATTCCTTTCTCCAATTTTCATTTCTTCTAAAACAAAACAATTCATTTTCTTATTTTATATTAAATTATCTATTATTTTTATTATTATTATTTCTAAAAGTTTTAGTTTGACATACCTAACACGTCCAATCAATAAACCGTAAAATCTTAAATTTTACTTTATTAGGTTAAAATAGTCAATCTATTATTATGATTCATTTTCTTTTATTCTTAGTATTTTTCTTTATTTTATAGTTTTAATTTATTTAGAATTAATAAATCAATAATTGACCAATAATTTGAAGAATAAGAAATTTAAAAACAAGTCTAGTAATATTTTTAATAAATTATTTTTGTATAAATTTAAATTGAATTCGTTATAAATGCAAAAAAAAAAAAAAAAAAAAAATCTTATTATAAAATTAGATTGTAATTTATTCTTTTAATTTTTTTTTTCATTGTTTATGTTGTTTTCTTGTTATTATTTATTTTTTTAAATTTTTTTTCTTGTTTTTATTTATTTTTGAATGTAAGATTATTTAATTCATCTAGTAAGTGTTCTATTTGTTTTATTTTACCTATATATATATATAAACTCTTTTTTGTTATATATAAAAAAAAGGAACTCATTTTACTATGATTTTAATTTTTCAGTATTTTTTTTTATATATATTTAAGTGCCATACCTAGTCAAAATTTCTGGGTCCGCCATTGGATGTGGCACTTGTGCTATAAGTATGCTCATGATTGTGTGCATACTAGAGAAAAGCTATTTTTTTATCTAGTACAACGTAGATTTGTACTAAAATGATGAAATTTAGACTAAAAGTTGCAATTCAAAGCATCATTTGATGGTGATCTTTCGATGAATTTATATACATAAAACGTTTCAACGATTTCAAAATTGTAATTTATCAAATATGTCTCATAATATTTAAACTCTCTCATTCCGGTTAACATTGTCAACATCTTCACTACACTTTATATGCTGACGTATCATGTCTAATGTGACTTGGTGATGAAGGGTGTTCATTCAGACCGATAAAAAAAAATAAAAAAATAAAAAAATCAATATTACATGCTCATATTATTGAGAGTTCACAAGTCGATTATCATATAGTTACATGCGATAAGTGTAGAAATATTGAT
Organism: Acer campestre; assembly: GCA_954870605.1. Taxonomy (NCBI): domain Eukaryota; kingdom Viridiplantae; phylum Streptophyta; class Magnoliopsida; order Sapindales; family Sapindaceae; genus Acer; species Acer campestre. Next base: position 18,742,164 of record OX940809.1, read on the forward strand.
ACAACAATGACTATAATTGTTGTGAGGTTTTTCTTTGGGCTTTGGTCTTTAGCCTTTCCATGGTGTTTTGTTGTTTCTCTTTCGTTTCTGTTGTACTGGTAGTAAGATTACAGGCTCTGTTTCTGTTCAGGTTTGTTCCGATAGTGTTTGGGTGTTGCTCTGCGGTTGCTTGTTGTATTTTGGTCCTCTTATTTCAATAAAATCTGCAGTTTCAAAAAAAAAAAAAAAAAAAAAAAAAAAACAATGACTATAATTAAAAAAAAATTAGTAAATTACATGTCATTACTAAAAACGTTTTTTTTATAATCTCGTAATAGTAGAAATATAATACAAGAGCATGACCTTTAGATTTACTTAATAGTAAATGAACAAGGTAAAATGCATATCACACTTATTATTAAATTTTGTGTATCTAAAACTTGAAAATCATCCGTTATAAACTAGTTTAAGACTTAAGCTCGAAGAAAATCAACCAAATTTATGAGGCAGCAAATCGACGATTCTTTTAAGCAGCATTGTGCTAATATGAAACGAGTAGTTTCACTTCCATGAAAAGGATCGAAGAAAACATAATCATTTATGTTATTGCATGGACGTATATCACGGATGCAAGGTCGAGTCCCATTTTCACCTGCAACGCAATAACAGTCTCTTGTATTTGTAAAGCCTGAAGGAAATTAAATTTGTAAAAAAATAATAAACTGTATAATATTGTTTTATTGAGAACAATATGTTTGTATTTGGAAGTTTTTTCCCTTTTTAAAAAATTAATAAAAAACAATACGTACGTAGACACTTAGGGGTCGTTCGTTTTTTTTTTTTTTTTTTTTTTTTTTTTTTTTTTTTTTTTTTTTTTTTCTGAAGACTGAATAGTCCTGAATTTTACTGAAGACTGAATAGTGACTGAAACTTGAATCTGAATGACATGTTTGTTTTTTTTTCCTCACATCTGAATGTACTGTCAACATGTTTGTTTTTAAAAAATAAAATTGTCTGAAAAGAAGTAATTTTACTTCTATACCCATGTTAAACAATTATATATATATAGAATAAAAACAATCCAAAAATAATAATCATATATGAACACATATGATCATGATCTTCTTCTTTGATTACAAACAAACTTTATTTTTACTAAGAAAAGAAAAAGTTTTTTTTTTTATTTTTTTTATTTTTTTTTTACAAAAAATAAAAAGGGGCAGGAAGAAAACTCACACAATACACTAAAAAAAATAATATATAAATACATCACTCTAATATCATAATAAAGTATTAATATTAAACACCAATATGAGAAGTGATTAGGGTTCTTTTTTATTTTTAAAACTATTTTAAATAAGCAATATATTAAAATAAAGATTTCTATACAATATATAATTATGATAAAATTGGATATATGTTATATATGGAGGATAGTATCGGAAGAAAAGTCTTTAGATTGCATTTAATGCAATTAAGTGATTTACAATTAAGTGAAAAGTCATGATTTTTTACTTTTTATTTTAAGTTGTTTTTTGGTATTTTTAAGTTGTTTGACCACTTAAAAAAACAAACAAAACAACTTAATTAATAATTATGATTCAGACCTATTAAGTTTTAAGTGGAAAAAACAAACGACCCTTTAGTTTTAATATGCCTACCATATGAATTCGATGAAACAAAGATGTTTGCAAAAACCTTGTAAACATTTGCAAAAATGAATTTCGATCCAAAAAGTTCGGATTGCAATTTTGGCAACAAGTCAGAAAGGAGCCTGTTAAGTATTTGAGCATGTTCATTATATTCATCTTTGCACGTCGTTGACTGTTTTGAGGTAAATACCATTGGTGAACACCCCATCATACCAACACTAAAAATTTACGTGCACCCAGATCATATAGTCGCTAACAAAAGAAGAAAAACAAAACCAACTTTAGTATCATTTCAATATGAAACAAAAACTTAGGACGACTACATACTAGTTTTATAATTTATCAAAACTGTCTCAAAGGTTCTGAAAATTGCTTTGAGTGACGAGAAGTAATCAAAACCATTATACATTTAATCTAAAAAAAAACACAACCACACACTTAAGTACGATAGATCTAAGGTGGAATGTAGTTTATTACCTTTATATTATTTGAGAACTTTTGGGATATTGCTTGAGTGAATTTTGGGAAAGGATTTTGTTGTTTCGTGGTGTTGTCAAGAAAATCATAGCCGGTGCTTATATCTGCATTCCCTATACTTATGAAAAATAGTGATTTTGACAAGTAATCAGCAATCTTTTTTGGGTTATCGAACAAAGGTTTCAATTTCTTTACAGTAGTATCAAATAGACCAGTCTGCTTATCGAATGTTAGGCAAGTTCACTGCAATTAATGATAAATAGATAACTAGAAAATCAACTTCCACATTAAAAATCATTCTAATCTAATGTAGATATTTGCATGTTCTTCTTCCTTTGTTAGTCAAGTGTCATGGTTTGCGACTATCGAGTTCAAAGCATAATAAAACTTATAAGGTAAACCATATTTTAATACTCTTTTTGATGCATCTGTAATCTAGGAATCAAGGATTCAACGTTCACATGAATTTTATATAAACAACTAAATCTTAGAATTGTTATTCATATAATGAGCATGCATTATTATATTGCTTACAAAAGGTTTTCCAGTATCAGGGAGAACGCCACAAGAACTAGATCCATAATTCACCCTAGTTCGCAATGTTTTTTGCTCTTTTTTTGACAATCCCAAGCATGGAGGAGGAAATGGCAAACCGGCTACTTAGGCTACAACATCGAATGCATAAGTACAAAACAATTAATTAGTTTGAAAATTAAAAAACGAAACGAAAAAATCTTACAATATTTTTGGATCCTTACCAATGAATTCAGCTTCAATTCGACCATTCCTGAATCGACGGGTAGGTTTCCCATCAGCAAAATCTACTCCAAACGGTGATTAATTAGCTTTGGACGTCAATGAAAGAAAATTGTTATTTCCACTATCAACTATAGAGTCTCCAAACACATATAAGGCCGGGACGTCAAATTTGATGTCATCGATCTCCCAATTCTAAAAGTTTCAATAAATCCTTCTAATTAACATTCTACGGTGGTACTATAAACACATCTCCATTAGACCCCAAAAGCAAATCAAGAAAAAGGGAAAACATAAGAAAATAACTTGTCCAACTTCTCATTTTTTATTTTCCTTTATTTCTATTGTAACTCAGCCTAAAAATAATTCAAATTTGAATGTATAAGAGAAAACTTTTAACTTTATTTGTCTTGTTTCATTACTACTTATATATATATATATTGAAATGTTAGGATTACGTGGATGAACACTGTATTAGGTTTGTTAATGGTGTGTGATGATACACCGTAACATTTAACAAAATTATGTTAATTTTTTAAAAGTTGTTTTTGCATTTAAAAAATATTATCTATTGTCATGATCAATTTGTAAACAATATATTTCTTTAACACTAAACCAATTAAAACATAAAACAAAAATCTAAAAACGGACACGAACATTATTAAACTGTTTGACATGAGGATACAATATTACAATAATTTAAAATTGAACCGTAATTCTAAAATTATTTGTTCTGTGCTAGTAAAGCCTTTTTTTTTTAACAATATTTTGTTAGTTTGATTAGTTTTTTTTAAATATATTTTATTTCTAAATTTGTACTTTTTTTTTCTTGAAGGAGTAGAAAAGGTTAATTTTATCATAAATTTGTTTATGAAACCAAATTTTTTTTTTTTTTCTGCACAAATGAAACAAATAATATAACAAAAACAACCTAATAAAAAGTTTCTCAACTACTCACCACTTTATTTTACCAAGAATGATTTCCAATAATTTCTTTTTACAAAACTATGATTGAATCTATCTGATCCAATCTTGGACTACAATAAACCAAAATTATATTATTTTGTCTTTAGTAAACATTTTGTACTAAAATCAAATAATTTGAATTAAAGAGTAAAAATGTAATATTATTTCATTCTTTATGTAAGTGTAAGAATTGACTATTCAATTTATTTTAAATATATTTGATCAGTTGAGGTTGGTAAGTGGCAAACCCCTCACATCTGCACTATGAGATTGTGGGTTCGAGTTCTCACCCATCTTCAAAAAACCCCAAGTATATGCAATAGTGTAATACTTCAATATATATATATATATATGTATATATATATATATCCAACAATCGATAATAGACCGAGAAAGTATAGAACCAAACCAACAAGTTTTATTGATTCATCAAAACTAATGATATTGTCAACTCACAAGTGAATTGACAATAAAAAGGAGCGTTGATTTTATTAATGAACCAATAAATTAGATTAATAAATAGAAGAACCAATAGTAACATATGTAATTAATATTTTTAATTTCATTATCATAACATTGTCGTTGTCATTATGATAATAATTATTATAAGGGTTAGTCAGTAGTAGCTTCTACCACATCACTTAGGGTATATCTTTCGATCAAATGTTGTGTTGCAATAGGCTTCCATATATGGACAATAGGTTTTTGTTTTAAAGGTTTATAGTATTTTAATTAAAAATATTTTTTTATATTGAAGATTAAATTAAAACAATCTATTTTATACAAGATATATTTAAAATATTTTCATTTTGATTTTAAAATATATTTAAATAAGCTTTATTATAAAATATTAACCGGCAAGCGAATTGATTTTAATTACTAGCACTAATCTCATTTAATAAACAAGTAATTATATTAACTACTAAAAATAATATTAATAATAAAAATTGTAATTATTATTGTCAGGCTCATTATAATTATATTGTCATTGTTTTATTTTACTCCATTCTTATTTTTAGATTTCTTTTTATATATTTAAAACATTTTTATTAACTCAAAGAATTTTTTGAAATAATTGTACATTAATTTATTTATATTCAAAGTAATACAATATTACATAAATTAAGGGTTTTTTGGGAAGGGGAAGGATTCGAACCTGCAAACTCATGGTGCAGGTGTGAAGGGTTTACCACCGAACCACTCTCATCTCATCTTGTCATAATTGTATGTTATTTGAAAATGATTTTATATTTTTGAAAGTATACAAACAAGGTTAAATTGCTTAAGACGTACCTAGGGGGGGGGGGGGGGGGGGGGGGTGGTGAATAGGTTTTTCGCCTAATTTCAATCTCTTGAACAAACTTAAGTTTGTCCCTCAAGGTAGCCTTACATACAATACAAACAACACGGAATCATACCAAGACAAGTTAATATGTGAACATTCATCCATTGTCTAAGTATCAACAAGTTGTATGGGGTTTAAAGAAAATATAAAAACAACTAACAAGAATACTTGTATATCAATATATGTTCAATCATTACAAGTATATACAAATATTGCTATACACAAAATTCTAAACAATATACAAAAGAAATGTAATTACAAATATGATCAAAAGAATAGATTTACAAATCACACTATATAATATCTTGTTTCAATATACTTCACAAGTAATTGATATGTCACAAGATAACAACATACACAAAAACAAATATAAAAGATAGAGATAGAAAGAATTAACACAAGAGATTTTTTAACGTGGTAAAACCTCCAAGGAGGAAATATCCATGGGTTGAATTACAACCATTGGGTACTTATATATATATATATGGAAAGTAAATTAGAAATTCCACAAAGTGACCAATCCTATATCACCAACCCATGCAGAGTCTATGTTTACCCAACCCTATTGGAAGATACAAAATAGTACCAAGCCAACATCGTTGGTAGATTAGAAATTCCTCAAGAGTGCATACATATCCCATGTACCCCGCTCTATCGGACTCTATGTCTAACCAAACACCCGGGCCTACCAATATATAAGCCAACTCTCTATACAAGGCACACTTGCCTCTAGAAAGCCTCCCATGCATGACTATCCAAGTCCTCCCGACTCTAGCCATGACTTCTTGCTTGTCTATCCAAGTCCTCCTGACTCTAAACAAGACTTCGTGCTTACCTATCCAAGTCCTCAAGACTCTAGGCAAGACTTCTTGCTTGGCTATCTGAGTCATCTCGACTCTAACCAAGACTTCATGCCTTTTACAAGGACTTCCTAGTGTGATCATGTGAATGCAAATGATGCAAACAATCAAAACAACATAGAACATGTGATCAATACATTCCATGGAACAACTAGATCTATAGATGTGAAAACACAAGCAATAGAAAACTAGATGCAAAACATGAATGAAAACCTAGAACATGTGAAATCAACTAACACATAAAACTCCTAGATTCATTCAAAACAAATAACACTTGAATAATCCATATACATGAAGCTCAAATTCAAGATGTTATAAACATACATAAAAATGCTAGAATCACAAAATGTATTCAACAAGTATTCTAGCCAAAGATTTAGAGATAGGAGATATTGTTAAAAACAAATCAATCCTAGATATCTCTAAAAACATATACAAAGGCTCTAATCCTAGAAATCATCAATCAAGGATCAAAGACACATATCAAGGATTATTAATCATAAAATGAATCAATCAAGTCTCAAATAATCCTAGATGTCAATCTAATCACAATACAACTCCCAATCATGTGAGAAACAAAGAATCCAAGAATCTAAGAATCTAAGAATCTAGTCCACATGTGTCTCTAATTAGACTTTTCAATTAGATTGATTGTGAAGCTATCTTTCTCAATAGCATTCACTAAACATACACATACATATAGAAGAAGAAACCCCAAGCAAATTGAAGGTTTAAAAAGATGAAATCACCAAGATATGAACTCTACCTTGATTTCACGAGCTGGTTCGGTTTTCTGAGTAGATCACTCCGAAAATCAATCAAACAGCTGCAAGATCACTTGGAAAAGGTAGAGAACTCGATTACGAACAATCTCCAACTTTAATCACTCAATTCCGACTTCGTATGAGAAAGTTATGGTGTTTGGAAGTTGAGAAAATTGGAGAGAAAATCTAGACGGGATTTCAAAACTTTTCTTCTTTTTAAACAAATGGAGGGAGATGAAGAGATTTAAAAGGAAGGAGAAGAGGGGCATTTTTGTCCAACAAAAATAGTCCATTTCAGCCTTGTCCCCGTGTGGGGCGCGTGTGCCACACAGGACCAGAGGGCATCTTGGGCCGTGTGGCACAAGGCCTCCACACGTGGTGGCCATGCCATGGCCTTTGGCCATGGTGCTTCTCCCGCACACCTCTCACGTTCTTCAGCCGTATTCGGGCATCCGAACTCCAATTTCGAATCTGTTTTTGTATTACGAATCGTGACTCCCTCATGCACAACGACGACTATGAAATTTTGACAAATGGTTGAGAATTCATCTCGAAAAACGACGACGAATACAACTCAACGAATGAGAATGAAAAGTAGCGTAGCTACATCGTTTGGACTCGAAACTTAATGTATGAGTAACCGAAACGACTGGGACTCAATAAGGAATCAATTAAGATCAATTAAAAGTCCAAAACACAAGAAACACAAACATACAAACACAAGTTAACATATGAATGCCATTTCCTAGACATAGTCTTAGAACATGCAACTCTAAAATGTATGATCATTTGAGTTCAATGCATGAGCATACAATAACATGTGAATGTGTTATATAAATGATGCACAACAATGCATGGACACTTATGAATAATTTGTGTGAGTGTGCCTATGCCTTGTAAGAGGAATGAGGTCAATTATACCTTTGATGAGCAATGAAGCTAATTCCCCTTATCAAGCCATCATCTTGCATGTACCGTAGCCAACTCTTTCTTTGAAGCTTTATATCATCATCAATATGACCACTTAACATTTACAAGATAAACAACGTTTTGATATGGAATACATGCCAACAACAACCAAAAACCTAACAATTTTTATTTTATTAAATTTTTGGTTAACCCACTTTTATCTGGTACAAAGTAGATGTGTACTAAAATCATGAAGTTTAGACTATAATATTACAATTCAAAGCAACATTTAATGTTGACTTTTTGATGAATTTATATATATATATAAAACATTTCAACAATTTCAAAATTGTAATTTATCAAATATGTCTCATAATATTTAACTCACTCTTTTCGGTTAATATTTTCAACATCTTCACTACACTTTATATGCTGACATATCACGTCTAATGTGACTTGGTGATGAAGGGCATTCATTCAGACCGATAAAAAAAAAAAAATTCAATATTACATGCTCATTTTATTGAGAGTACACAAGTAGATTATCATATAGTTACATGTGATAAGTGTAGAAATATTGACACAACACTAACTATAATTAAAAAAAAAAAAATTAGTAAATTATATGTCATTACTGAAAACGTCTTTTTATAATTTCATAATAGTAGAAATATAATACAAGAGCTTGTTCTTCAGATTTACTTAATAGTAAATAAACAAAGTAAAATACATATCACACTTATTATTAAATTTTGTGTATCTAAAACTTGAAAATCATCCGCTATAAACTAGCTTAAGACTTAAGCTCGCAGAAAATCAACCAAATTTATGGGGCTACAAATCGATGATTCTTTTAAGCAACGTTTTGCTAATACGAAATGAGTAGTTTCACTGCCATGAAAAGGATCGAAGAAAACATGATCATTTCTATTATTGCATGGACGTATATCACGGATGCAAGGTCTAGTCCCATTTTCACCCGCAACGCAACAACTTTCTCTTGTATTTGTAAAGCCTGCAAGGAAATTAAATTTGTAAAAAATTAATAAACTGTGTAATAATGTTTTATTGAGAATAATATGTTTGTATTTGGCTTTTTTTCCTCTTTTTAAAAAATTAATAAAAAATAGTATGTAGACACTTAGTTTTAATATGCATACCATATAAATTCGGTGAAGCAAAGATGTCTGCAAAAACCTTGTAAACATCTGCAAAAATGAATTTCGATCCAACGAGTTCGGATTGCAATTTTGGCAACAAGTCAGAAAGGAGCCTATTAAGTATTTGGGCATGGTCATTATATTCATCATCGCATGTCGTTGACCGTTCTGAGTTAAATATCATTGGTGAACACCCCATCATGCCAACACTATTCACTAAAAATTTACGTGCACCCATATCATATAGTTTCTAACAAAAGAAGAAAAGAAAAAACCAACTTTAGTATCATTTCAGTATTAAACAAAAACTCAGGACGACTACGTACTAGTTTTATAATTTATCAAAACCGTCTCAAAGGTTTTGAAAATTGTTTTGACCGACGAGAATTAAACAAAACCACTATACATTTACTCTAAAAAAATAAAACACAACCACACACTTAAGTACGATATATCTAAGGTGGAGTGTAGTTTATTACCTTTATATTATCGGAGAACTTTTGGGATATTGCTTGAGCGAATTTTGGGAAAGGAGTTTGTTGTTTCGTGGTGTTGTCAAGAAAATCATAGCCGGTGCTTATATCAGCATTCCCTATACTTATAAAAAATAGTGATTTTGACAAGTAATCGACCATCGTTTTTGGGCTATCGAACGAAGGTTGCAAGTTCTTTACGGTAGTTTCAAATAGACCAGTCTGCATATCGAATGTTAGGCAAGTTCCCTGCAATTAATGATAAATAGATAACTAGAAAATCAACTTCCCTATTAAAAATCATTCTAATCTAATGTAGATATTTGCATGTTTTTCTTACTTTGTTTTTCGAGTGTCAAAGTTTGTGATTATCGATTTCAAACCATAATAAAACTTATATGATAAAACATATTTTAATACTCATTTTGATGCATCCGTAATCTAGGAATCGAGGATTCAACGTTCACATGAATTTTATACAAACAGTTAAATCTTAGAATTGTTATTCGTATAATGAGCATGCATTATTATATTGCTTACAAAAAGTTTTCCGGTATCAGGGAGAACGCCACAAGAACTAGATCCATAATTCACCCCAGTTCGCAATGTTTTCTGCACTTCTTTCAACAATCCCAAGCATGGAGGAGGAAATGGCAAACCAGCTACTTGGGCTACAACATCGAATGCATGAGTACGAAACAGTTAATTAGTTTGAAAATTAAAAAATGTAACAAAAAAATCTCACAATATTTTTGGATCCTTACCAATGAAGTCAGCTTCAATTCGACCATTGCTAAATCGACCGGTAGGTTTCCCATCAGCAAAATCTACTCCAAATGGTGGGTAATTAGCTTTGGACGTCGATGAAAGAAAATTGTTATTTCCACTATCAATGGTAGAGTCTCCAAACACATATAAGGCCGGGACGTCAAATTTGATGTCATCTCCCAATTCTAAAAGTTTCAATAAATCTTTCTGATTAACATTCAACGGTGGTACCCTAAACACATCACCATTCGACCCCAAAAGCAAATCAAGATAAAGTGAAAACATAAGAAAATAACTTGTCCAACTTCTCATTTTTTTTTTCCTTTGTTTCTATTGTAACTCAGCCTCAAAATAATTCAAATTTGAATGTATAGGAGAGAACTTCTAACTTTATTTGACTTGTTTCATTACTACTTATATATATATATATTGAAATGTTAGGATTACGTGGATGAACGCTGCATTAGGTGTGTTAACGGTGTGTGATAATACATTATAACATTTAACAAAATTTTGTTAATTTTTTAAAAGTTGTTTTTGTATTTAAAAAACAAAATCATTTGATATTATCTACTGTCATGATCTGTTTGTAAAAAACATATTTCTTTAACACTAAACCAATTAAAACATAAAACAAAAAATCTAAAAATGGACAAGAATATTACTAAACTGTTTGACATGAGGATGCAATATTATAATAATTTAAAATTGAACCGTAATTCTGAAATTATTTGTTCTATGCTAGTAAAGCCTTTTTTTTTTAACAATATTTCGTTAGTTTGATTAGTTTTTTTTTTAATTTTTCTAAAATTAGTACTTTTTTTTTTCTTGAAGGAGCAGAAAAGGTTAATTTTATCATAAATTCGTTTATGAAACAAGATGAATTTTTAGTTTTTATTTTTTTTGCACAAATGAAACAAAAAATATAACATAAATAACCTTATGATAAGTTTCTCAACTGCTCACCACTTTATTTTACCAAGATTGATTTCCAATATTTTTTTTTACGAAACTATGATTGAATCTATCCGATCCAATCTTGGACTACAATAAACCAAAATTATATTATTTTTTCTTTAATAAACATTTTGTACTAAAATCAAATAATTTGAATTAAAGAGTAAAAATGTAATATTATTTCATTCTGTAAGAATTGACTTTTCAATTTATTTTAAATATATTTAATCAGATGAATTGGTCAAGTGGTGTTGATGGTGATTTCTCGATGGTCAACCGGTCAACGATTTAGGCCAGTTAAACCTGCAAGTGCAAATGTAATAACAGCGTAATGAAAGCAAAAGCAATAACAAGAACAAGATACGTGTTAAAACTCCGGTGATAAGAGAAACGTCCACGAGTCGTTGCCTTGGAACAGAGAATCAAATCCACTATTTCTGTCAAATAATACACACTCTGGTCTCTCTTTCTCACTTAATTTTTCACTCCTCTTATAATGTGTTTTGTAGGTGTATTTATAATTGGTACTGCAAGGGTTTGGAAGCGTGGATTACAAGTAGAGGATTACATGAAGGATTGTAGAGTTATATTTAGGACTCTTTTCCTATTTGGTGGTGTCGTGTGTTTTAATGCTGTTGATTCCGAATCTGCTTAGGACTCTGATATCTTGGAGGGAAGATCTATTTGTTTCCTTGTTGAACTCCTCCCGGTGTGAAACAAATAACGGTGTGTCTAATTTACCTAAAGGGGGATGAATAGGTTTTAATCAAGTTAATTACCAATTTTTCTTAATTAGTCAATATTCAAAAAAACCCTAATCTAGTAAAAATACAATCAACTTAATCTAACTACAGAAAACAATAAATTGCAAGTTGATTGATTTACGTGAGAAACCCTCAATAAGGAAAAACTCATAGGCTAATATGCTAGCCATACACGATCCTCAAATCCACTATTTGTAATGATGTTTACAACCTAGGTTGACCACCGTCAAACCATACATGGTCACTAACCCAACACTACTACCCAACGGACCTTTAATATCAATTCTAGACCTACTTGCTTGAGCACTAAGCAACCTTAGTCACAAGGCTTCACTTCACATGGAAGAGATCAACAACCTAAGTGAATATCATGGTATTCAATATGCAATTAATGTTGGGTTACACTAAATACTTATCTAGAGATTAAATATGTCAATAATCAATCCTAGATATCAATATTGCTATATGACATGACATACAACATAACTATCATAGATAAAGCAATCCTAGGCAATAGCTATCACAATACAATACTCAATCAATCAACACAAATATCTCAATCTTGTATATAAAATCTAATCTAGATGCATACAACTAATAAATGAGATTTCTTACTAAGGAAGAACACAAAAATAGATTAAAAGGTGTTCAATTTACCAAGTCACATGTGTTGGAGAAAACCCATGCATATATGCATCTTGGATGAAGCTATATGATGCTAGATGAAGTTTGATGCACATGGAAATGGTTTTGAGTGATGAAATGTGAGTTCTTGAGTGTTTTTCTCTCTTGGAAAATATGCTAAGTTAAAAATATGATTTTGAACTCTTGTAAACTGACCTAGAGACAAAGTGACTCTTATATAGGAGATCTCTTCAAAGCTCTACTGTTTTGGTCAATTTTTAAAACATTTGGCCATCACAACCGCTGTGCGTACCGCGGTATGGGCAAGTGTCTGTGTCGTGGTACAAAGCATGTAGGCTCTGGACTCTACCATTGTGGAGACCACCCTAGAGGCAAGTGCACCCATGGCGGTATGCATGGCACAAAAGCATTAGGTTTTGCACCTGACTTGGACAGCCGCCTATGCAAGTGTATCAGGGGCGGTACAGGTAGCGGTAAAGAGAAAAGTTCTTTTTTTAAAGACAATTCACACTTAGTCTAAATGTGCAATATGTGCAAGTGTGAAAAGTCAAGAGAATGCACACAAGAGAAATGAATACATATGTAAGCATGAGAAGTATGTGTGTGCAACTAAGTCTCTTCAGTGTAAATTAAGCACAAGTGATTTACATTTGAAGTGCTTATCATCTTGAGGTCTTGAGAGGGCTTTTATTGAGCTTGATCATCAATAATTAAATGCCTAAGCTACCCTTACATTTCAAACCCCAATTGTGGTTTGTCACCGAAATAAACCAATCAAACTTGAGGAACTTACAATCTCCCCCTTTGGCTATTTCATGACAAAACCACCACTCACATTGATCCTCACAACAAAAAAGAAACTAAATGTCAACAATGATTTTCTACATTACGAAGAGATATTTAAAAGCTAGATCTTCAAGTCTTCAATCTCTTGTAGAACAACCAATCCTTCAAAACAAAGTTTCTACACTTTCCCAGACAAGTGTAATATGAGATGATCAAGTGAAATCAAAACAAGCATTTGCATATGAAGAAATCAATTAACATCATGCAATGAATGTGCAATGCAATGCTCCCCCTCAACGGGTTACTCCCCCATAATAGGCAATCTCCACAATATGCGAATTAGCTACTCTCAATTAGCAATCTCCCTTACCACATGCTACTCCCCCTTTTTGTTATGAGATAGGCAAAGGAGTATTCCCCAATCGGGTCATTATAGCAAAGAGAGATAGTAGTATACAAGACATTTGCATATTCATATAAGCCACTTTAGGCAACTCAATTAATTGGAGAGAAATAAGGAGATTTATTTTATGAAGAATGTGTGATAATAATACTTTGCATGCAAGACATGTTGCATTCAAGTCCAAAGGCAATGGTATTTGGCAAAGCAAATGACAAAGGTTTCCAAAAGAATTCAAACCAATTTCACCATTTGTCATGAATTCAAGCAAGGATATAGAATAGTCATTCATTCATTTTTAAAACTTTATAAGCAAAACAAGGCATTAGCGACTTTTGCACCCTATTTGATTTTTTCGAGTAAGATACCCGTATGATAGTAGCCATGTTTCACATATAAAGAAAGAGAGACATTGGATTTTAAAATCCTTAGAATGGATACAAGATCCTTTATTCATTTGAGTCTCATTTGCTTTTCACACATAATTTTGCATTTTGAAATTTGCAATCAACAATCATGCTTTTCATTTTTAAGCAAGTCATTTAAGGAATCATCATGTTATGGAGATAATTATAGGTCATTCAAAGAGTACTTCCTAAGTAAATCTCATAGTCCAAAAATGCATGTTTGAATATAAATATGACATGGATTGCAATCAAAACTATGGTTCACACTTATTGAAGAAAATATCATATAAGCATATGTGCAACCAAAATACTCAACCAATTAATAAAGAAGCATAATGTTTATTAAATTTTTGCATGTGACAAGTACGCAAATTTGCTCATTTTGCTTGAGTTCCCCATATGGGGTCAATTTCCAAACCACATTAGTCCACGAGACAAATCCTAATAGATCTACTAAGTGCATGAAACCTAGTTGCATCTAAGGGTTTAGTAAATAAATCTGCTATTTGATTATTTGTACCTACATGTTCAAGTACAATACATTTGTTCTCAACTAGTTCTCTAATGAAATGATGTCGGATGTCAATATGCTTTGTCCTAGAATGTTGCACCAGATTCTTAGAAATGTTGATGACACTCATATTATCACAAAAAGAGTTAGAGTACCTTGATTGAATCCGTAGTCGATAAGCATTTGCTTCATCTAAAGGAGTTGTGTGCATCCACTCCTGACGGTAATGTATTTGGCTTCGGCAGTGGACAAGGAAATAGAATTTTGCTTCTTGCAAAACAAAGACACCAAGTTGTTCCCTAGGAAGAAGCAACTGCCCAATGTGCTATTCCTATCATCGTAATTTCCTGCCCAATCCACATCACTAAAGCTAACTAAACTAGCATTAGTGTCAAAAGAGTACCAAATCTTATAGTTGGACGTCCCATTCATATATCGAATGATTCTCTTAAAGGAAGAGAGATGGGACTCCTTAGGATCCACTTGTACCTAGCATACACACCTATACTAAAAGATATATCGGGTCCTTGTTTTTCTTTATTTTATTTATTTCCTAGCTAATCACTCGGCTAACTTTTGTTGTTTTTCTTCAGTGCGTGATGTAGATGTTGTTTGCGATGCTTAGGCTCACTGAGTAAAGGTGGTCGGGGAAGCAAGCCGTAGAGAGGCTTCTCGTCAACAAGATGCTAGAGTTGCCCCGCTGGATAATGACTCGAAAGATGAGAGCATTTCCGATGAAGTCTACAAGGGAGTTGCTGGTGACGTCCTTGAATATACACCTAAAGATGTTCCCGAAATGATCCCTCGGGATTCCGAGTGTGCGGTGAGTAGCTCCTCTTCTAGGAGGGGGGCAGGTGAGCAGATGAGTTTTGCTGCTGATAAGGGAAAAATGAAGGTTGGGGAGCCTTCCATCCCCGTTTCGCCTGTCTCCCTAGATAACCCCCCAAACATGGATGGGGATGAGTATGAGGTCGAAGTTGATGATCCTGCTGCTAACTTTAACACCTACGGGAGACACTCTCGGAAGAGGAAGGCTCCCTTCTCGCCTAGCCAACCTGCTCTAAAAATCCTGCGAGTGGTGGAGTATATTGAGTATTCTTCAGGCGGTAAGGATACCGGTGTTGGGGTCGCAGAGATAGTAGTACATGCTTCCACGAAAATCCAAACGGAGAGCATTGTTTAGGATCTTCCTGGCTTATCCCTTAGGGTGGACCCGACAACCAACTTAAATGTCATGGATCCACCCTAATGCCTGGCGTTGAGGCTTTTCAGGTCAATCTGGGGAACCTACTCCTCAAGCCATGCTAAGGGTCATGTCCTTGGGTCACGCTTACACTGGCGATGACCACTAGAGCTGCTTTAGGACTGGTACTACCATGGATCGGTTTCAAAACTTCTACAACAGTGTTGCTTATGTGAGCTATTTTTCTTTGCTATTTCTTTTTGTTATGATTTTTCTTTCCTTAGCTTATTCTCGCTGCTTTGTTGTGCAGATGATTGCTAAGATGTTGGATGCTTACCAGACTAGTTACGCTCAGGCAGATAGAATAAAGCGTCTGGAATAGGGATGCACATTGAGGAAATGGAGATGGATATAAGTCCCCCCATCCCCATCCCCATTTCTCAAACCCTTCCCCGTTCCCCCCACCCATTTCCCCATTTGGGGAAAATGGGGATGGGAGAGTTTTGGGGGAAGGTCCCCCCATCACCATCCCTATTTCCTCATTTACCCCATTCCCCCATTTCCCCATTTGGTTGAAAATTACAAATTAAACTAATATATATATATATATATTCCATTACAAACACAAAAGAAAATACATTACAAAATAATGTCTAAGAAAATACATTACAATATATATATACACATATAATTATTTTTATAATATTTTAGGGGAAATGGGGATGAGGGTACCTCCCCCTATCCCCATCCCCATTTCACTATATTAATGGGGAAAATGGGGAAATGGGGATGGGGGGAGGTCTCCCCATCCCCATCCCCATTTCAATTTGGGGATGATTTTCATCCCCATCCCCACCCCTATTTCCCCATTTTTTTTTCAAAAAATTTCCCCCAAATAGGGATGGGGAAGCGGGGAAGCGGGGAAATGAGATTTGGGGGAAAATATGCAACCCTAGTCTAGAAGCACAGTTGGGGGAAAGCGAAGACAATTGTGGCGAACTAGGAATTCATGGATCGGTGCCTAGCAAGCTAGATGGAGGCCAAGCAAAGGGCTGCTTTAGCCACAGAAGAGGCCAAGTCCCTTAGGGATTTGCTGTTTGCCACTCAAGAAACAATGCTCTAGGCCGAGCAGAGATGCCAAGTCATCCTATGAGCACAGAATCTAAGACTTGAACCGCCAAGCTTTAACTATTGAATCGCTGTCCAAATAGGCTAGGCTAGAGCTAGAAATCCAAGGCGTTGACCACTTCAAAAGGTCTCTAACTTATGATGGTTTCGACTGGGGAGTTCTTCAAGATGCCCTTCGGATCCAGATGAAGGTGTGGTGGGCATACTGTCACAGCTAGGGCAAAGTGCCTCATCCTATGCATTTAGAGGTTCCCACTGAGAGTGCTTTCTCCACCTTTCACGCATGCCAGAAAGCGAGAATAAATGGTGAGGAGCCTGATGTTGGACCAGTGGCTGGGAAAGTCTTCAGCCCCTAAATGGATGATGAAGTGGATGAGATGGTATGTCCATTTGACGAAAGCCTGTTGAGCGAATATGAGATGGTGTCTGATCCAATTATTGGCGGTAGTAGCTCTCAACTCCCGGCATCAACTTAGCTTAGGTTTTGATTCTTTTTTGATGGAACATGACTGAGCCTTCTTGGGCACATGTATATATGGCTCGACTTCAATGTATTTACTCGACTTCAATATTTTTACTTAAACTTCAATATATTTACTTCTCAATACATTTCCTCAATGACTACTCGTTTTACTTGGTTATGTCGTTTCTCGAATGACCGCCTATGCTTGCACACTTAAAAGCATGAAAACATGAAAATAAGGGTGAAATATGAATTAAGGATAAGCTCACTTAAACCAAGCATGTAGTCGAGGTAATTTCCCTCATAATTGGTTTCGACTTCTTTATTCGAACCAAATGTCATGACGAAGCCGAGTATCTCATTTAACTGGCAATTAGTTGGGTTTTTTGTTTGAATTGAGCGTGCCACAACTGAGCCGAGTATCTTATTAATTGGCAGTTGGGCTTTTTGCTATGTTCTCTTCTTACCTAAGTGTTACGTCGAGGCTCACCCCAATCATACACTTAAGTCCCTGCACAAGTCACCTATAATGTCTCTTAGTTTTATCTGTCATGGGGGTTTACCGAATCGTTGGGGTAGTGTATACTAACCAACATAACTGCACATCTCACCAGACTTATTCCAGCGACGCCCCGAGCATCTTTCCAAGTATCATGGTGCCTTGGTTTTGCTTTCTCGTTAAGTGATGCATTTGCATTGACTTATCTCGGTGGGCATGGTAATTTAGCTTCTCCGCCTCTCGGACACTATCCACTCACTATTTGCGGTTTCATAATGTCCGAGTTCTTATTCTTTTGAGACCTTTTTCCTAGGTCTGTTTATTTCTTTAAGATATTGGCTGATCTTTCCTAGGGAAAAGTTCCACAAGGGTTTTTATTGATTTTACAAAACTGAACTGAACATGTAAATCCCAAAATTGCTATATTTATTAAAAGGTGAATATCCGAAAAGCTAAAAATCTAAAAAGCACTGAAAGCTGATTTAAACATCAAGAAATAAAAGAAGCTCCTTAGGGATAGAACGTCTTCAAGTATTGCGCATTGCACGGCCGAGGTAATATGCCCCCTTCAGGTCGAGCGATCAGGTATGCTCCATGCCTTTCTATGCCGTCTATGACATACGGTCCTTCCCATTTATCGGCGAGAGACCCTGGTACTCTGTCCTTGGTGTTTGGGGATACTCTCTATTAGGTTTTTGGTTTGTCTTGGCATATATTCCATATCAAAACAATGTTTTCTTGTATTTGATTAGTGGTCTTATGTTAATGATTTGAAGCTTCAAAGAAAGACGTGGCCATAAGATTATGTAAGAAGGTGTCTTTGAAGAGGAATGAACTATATTGCACAATTAAGGTAATATAGACCTCATTCTTCTTCAAGGCAATAGGCACACACACATAAATCATTCATATGTGTCCCTGCATCGTAGTGTAATATTTATATAGCGCATTCACATGTTTTTACATGCTCAAGCATTGTACTCAAATTCTCATACATTGTAGAATTGCATGTTCTAAGACTATGTCTAGGAAACGGCATACATGTGTGAGATTGTGCTTATATGTTTATGTTTTATTGTTTTCAGACTTGAACATGATCTCTTATGATTCCTCAAATAGTCCCGATCATTTCGGTTACTTATACATTTGATTTCGAGTCCAAACGATGTAGCTACGCTACTTTTCATTCTCATTCGTTGAGTTGTGTTCGTCGTCATTTTCTGAGATGAATTTTCAACCTTTTATCAAAGTTTCATAGTCTTTGTTGTGCATGAGGGAGTTATGATTCGTAATCCGAAGATGGATTTGAAATCAGAGTTTGGAGGCCCTGATACGGTTGAAGAACGTGAGCAGAGAGTGAGAGGAGCGAGATTGGCCAAAGGCCAACCTTTGGAGTCCAAGTGTGAGCCACGTGTGCCACATGGGCAGAACACCTCTTTGCCCATGTGTGCCACACACGGTCCACACGTGGAGCTGACGTGGCATGTTCTGATTTGTCCTCCTTTTCCCTCTCTCTCTTCCTTTTAAATTTCTCCCATTCCCTATCATTCATTTTAAGAAGAAAAAGTTTGAAATCACTCACCAGAATTTTTCTCCCAATTTTTCTCACATTCCAAACACCATAACTTTCTCATACGAAGTTGGAATTGGTTGATTCAAGTTGGAGATTATTCATAATCAAGTTTTCTACCTTTTCCAAGTGTTCTTGCAGCTGTTTGATTGATTTTTCTAGTGGTTCTACATAGAAAACTGAACCAGCTCGTGATTGCAAGGTAGTGTTTATATCTTTGTGATTTCTTCTTTTATAACCTTCAATTTGCTTGAGGTTTTTTCTTCTATATGTATGTATATGTATGGTGAATTCTATTGAGAAAGATAGCTTCATAATCAATCCTAATCAAAAGTCTAATTAGAGATATATGTGAACTAGATTATTTGATTCTATGATTTTCACATGATTGAGAGTTGTATTGTGATTAGATTGATATCTAAGATTATTTGAGACTTGATTGAATCCTTTTATAATTAATATTCTTTGATATGTTGATCCTTTGATTGATGAAATCTAGGATTAATACTCTTGTATGTGGTTTTAGAGACATCTATGATTTAATTGATTTATCATTATATCCATGCTCTAAATCTTTAGCTAGAATACTCACTGAATACATTCTATGTTTGTAGCATTTATTTGTATGTTTATAGCATCTTGAATTTGTGCTTCATGATTATGATATATTCAAGTGTTATTTGTGTGAATGGAACTATGAGCTTTTATGTTAGGTGTTTTCACATGCTCTAGGTTTAATTCATGTTTTTGCATCTAGACTCTTATTCTTGTGTTCTCACATGTTTAGGTCTAGTTGTTCCATAAAATGTCTTGATCACATGTTCTATGTTGTGTTGATTGTGATTTACATCATTTGCATCACTTAGATCATTTGCCTTGAGGAAAAGTTGAAATCTTTTGTTAAAGTGAGTGAAGCTTTAACTTGAGCAAGAAGACTTGGCTAGGAATGAGTTCTAGATAGCCAAGTGAAAGTCTTAGCAAGGAGTTTCGTACTCCAGATAGTTAAGCTAGGGGAGCTTGATTAGGATCCTTGTGATCTAGATTGCTAAGTAAGGGAGTCTTCCTAGAGGCTTAAGAGTCCTGGATAGGAAGTTGATTCCTAGAGGTGTATGACACACCTTAGATAGGGAGTAGGCTAAGTGATTCACCAGCCCAAGGGTAGATTAAGATTTGATAGATTAAGGTGGATCTCATAGTGTTG
The DNA here is from genome assembly GCA_954870605.1 of Acer campestre. NCBI lineage: Eukaryota > Viridiplantae > Streptophyta > Magnoliopsida > Sapindales > Sapindaceae > Acer > Acer campestre. The sequence continues at coordinate 18,762,787 of OX940809.1, forward strand.
ATAGCTTTGAGTGTGTATGTCCTTTTCATATTATGGATTTGCTTTGCTGGTGGTTGTGGATTCAACCCGTGGATGTTTCCTCTTCGGATGTTTACCACGTAAAAATCTTTGTGTCCATTGTCTCTTTCTCTATCTCTTTTATATTGTATTTGTGTATGTTTTATTTTGTTGAATATCATTCATTTGTTTTGTATATTTGAACAAGTATTTGTAAAGAGTGATTTGTAGAACAATCCTCTTTAGATCTATTTTGTATTTGTAATTCTTCATATTTTGTTATCTTCGTGTATAGATATATTTGTTCACTCTTATAATATATTGAACAATATTGATATACAAAGTATTATTTGATAGTGTTTTTAGTGATATTATACCTCATGAAACAACTTGTTATATGTAGACAATGCCTAAATGATAATATGCATATCTTGTTTATGTATGAATGTTCCGTTTATATGTTGTATGTAAATCTACCTTAAGGGACAAACGTAAGTTTGTTCAAGGGATTGAAAATAGGCGAAAAACCTATTCACCCCCCTCTAGGTATGCTTTAAGCAATTTAACCTTGTTTGTATACTTTCACCTTCCTTAGCACTAGGTCTCCAAGTTGGAATTTTTGAACGCGTACGTGAGAGTTGTAATACCTCTCTGCTTTCTACTGATACTGCTGTATTTCTAACTTGGGACTTGTCTCTCGTCTCTTCTAATTCGTCCAAACTGTACAATAGCATGCTGACATTGTGGTCTAGGTCGTACAACCAGACTCTCAGAGAAACGTAAGATGTTTCTATTGGGATAATAGCTTCAGTTCCATAAGCCAGGAAAAAGGTGCTTCTCTTGTAGAGGTTCTTATGGTTGTTCGGTACGACCATAACACTTCGTGGAGTTTGTTTGCTTAATTTACTTTCTTTGCATCCAGTTTCGCCTTCAAGGTATGCATAATCACTTTGTTCACTACTTCCGTCTACCCGTTTGTTTGAGGATGAGCGGGCGAGGCATAGTAATTTGAGATTTTGTGGTCTCTGCACAACTGCTTGAACTTCTTGTTGTCAAACTGGGTGCCATTGTCAATGATGATGGTATTTAAGATCCCGAACCTGTAGAGTATATTCTTCTTGACGAAGTTGGTTGTGTTTGCCTCAATGATGTGCACGAGTGCTTCTGCTTCCACCCATTTGGTGAAATAGTCTACTGCCACAATTGCATGCTTCGCTCCTCCTTTCGCCCTAGTAAGCATCGGTCCTATGAGATCTAGACCCCACATGGCAAATGGCTAGAGGGATGTAAGGCTTTTAAGCAACTTGGGGGGTTGCCGAATATCATTGGCGATCTTCTAGCAGGTCTTGTAACTTTCCGCGAACCGCTGAGCTTTGGCAAATATAGTTGGCCAGTAGAACCCCTACTACCCTCATGTGATTTCTACACACGCCGCTGTGGACATCTATTAGGATCTGCTTGGCTTCTTTATCCGCCAAGCATCTTTGTAACGCCTTTGAAAATCCCTTCCTGTATAGTTCTCCATTGATAATGGTGTACTAGGTCGATCTGTACCTCATGCATTTTGCCTCTATGGAGTTTTCTAGCATAATATTTTGTTCTAAGTATCTCCTAAGTTGGGTTGTTCAATTGCTTGATTGTGCTTGGATTTCTACTACTATGAGCTCTTCTAGTTCAGATATACTCAGCCTAGTTAGGTGTGCGAGTGGAACCGTTTTGGATCTGATGCAAGTTCTTGCTTATGCTAATTTAGACAAGGCATCTGCCTTCTCGTTTTCCTCTCATGGGATCTGAGTGATCTTGTATTCCTTGAAACGTCTGAGCAACCTTTTTGCTGCGTCTAAGTAAGCTATCATGTACTTATCCCTCGCTTAGTATTCATCCAAGACTTGATTGACCACCACCTATGAGTCATTGAAGATTTCTATCTCATCTGCTCCTAGTGTAATGCATACCCTCAAACCAGCTAACAAAGCTTCCATCATTCTTCTCACTTCAATGTCTGGTTCGGTGAATTCGGCCACAAAGTCGGCCACTGCTTGTCCCTTGAATGATGTTTTTAGTGTGTATAAAACTATCTAGAGGGGGTGGACTATTATTACCAATTTTCGCG